>JAXIVJ010002747.1:35000-104181 GCA_036785665.1 Chirona hameri | reverse complement strand
GGCGACACGCTAAGGAGGGGGGGGGGGGGGGGGGGGGGTTCGTACCCCCCCCCCCCCCCCCCCCCCACCCGAACACGTAGTGATTTTGCCCTACCCGAGCGAGGGTTAAAATTTCCACTTTTTTAAATTAAGTCCGAATATTTTGATTGGATGGGCTCCCGAGGTCAGGACCCACGCTATGCTGCGTGGGCACTGACCCCACCATCCGATCAGGCAATTCCAGGTATACGGCAGGAATTGGCAGCGAATGTTTTACGTCCTCCGACGACTGAGAACGGTCCGCCTGAAATTATATTTTTTGCAAATTTGACATTTGCGCCACTTCTCGCAATCTATACTGAATGTGCGAGTCTATGTTTTCGAATATATTGCTTTCGAAAAAAGGTGTATATCTTGATAATTTAGCAAAACCAATGCCCATATTTATTTTTTGTTTAGCAAAACCAATGTCCGTATTCAACACTTTCAGGTATACGAATACCATTTATCCAGACTGAACTCTCCAGACTGAACTTCACGGGAGGACTTGTTCACCAGTGTAAACTGCATAAAAATAGCGTTAACTGATAGGCGTTGTAGTTTGTACGGCCGAAACATTTTGGAGACACAAGCCTATATCTCCGGTAGGTCAGATTTCGCGTCTTTTCGTGCCCGAAATATAACGATTTGTACGCTTAAGTCAATACGTTACAGGAGTTCGATTGAAGACAACTCCTTAGTACTTCGGTCATATACCTATTTATATATAATGTATGCCCATCATATTCATATCGATCGAGTTTGGATACCATTCTTAGGATGTTTCCGCCATAATAATGTAACGTAGGTTTGGGCATTCATAGTCGTGGTCCGTGGTCAGGGGTCGTGGTCGTGGTCGTGGTCGTGGTCGTGGTCGTGGCGTCGTGGACGTTATCACCGAGCTATCGGTTTACAGTTACAACAATAACACGCACGCCACCGATTCCAGCGAATCCGGGACATGACGCAACAGACATCAACAATGGAGGCGCACTGCCAGCTGTGAATGAGCGAGGAAATGCGTGTCACAGGAGCGGCAGAGGGCAGGCTGGATTGGAGCGAGGAATGCCTGCCACGGGAGCGGCAGAGGGCCGGCTGGATTGGAGCGAGGAATGCCTGCCACAGGAGCGGCAGAGAGCCGGCTGGATTGGAGCGAGGAATGCTTGCCACGGGAGCGGCAGAGGGCCGGCTGGATTGGAGCGCGGAATGCCTGCCACAGGAGCGGCAGAGGGCCGGCTGGATTGGAGCGAGGAATGCCTGCCACAGGAGCGGCAGAGGGCCGGCTGGATTGGAGCGAGGAATGCCTGCCACGGGAGCGGCAGAGGGCCGGCTGGATTGGAGCGCGGAATGCCTGCCACAGGAGCGGCAGAGGGCCGGCTGGATTGGAGCGAGGAATGCCTGCCACGGGAGCGGCAGAGGGCTGGCTGGATTGGAGCGCGGAATGCCTGCCACAGGAGCGGCAGAGGGCCGGCTGGATTGGAGCGCGGAATGCCTGCCACAGGAGCGGCAGAGGGCCGGCTGGATTGGAGCGAGGAATGCCTGCCACGGGAGCGGCAGAGGGCCGGCTGGATTGGAGCGCGGAATGCCTGCCACATGAGCGGCAGAGGGCCGGCTGGATTGGAGCGAGGAATGCCTGCCACGGGAGCGGCAGAGGGCTGGCTGGATTGGAGCGCGGAATGCCTGCCACAGGAGCGGCAGAGGGCCGGCTGGATTGGAGCGAGGAATGCCTGCCACGGGAGCGGCAGAGGGGCGGCTGGATTGGAGCGAGGAATGCCTGCCACAGGAGTGGCAGAGGGCCGGCTGGATATTGGAGCGCGGAATGCCTGCCACAGGAGCGGCAGAGAGCCGGCTGGATTGGAGCGAGGAATGCCTGCCACGGGAGCGGCAGAGGGCTGACTGGATTGGAGCGAGGAATGCCTGCCACAGGAGTGGCAGATGGACGGCTGGATTGGAGCGCGGAATGCCTGTCACGGGAGCGGCAGAGGGACGGCTGGATTGGAGCGAGGAATGCCTGCCACGGGAGCGGCAGAGGGCCGGCTGGATTGGAACGAGGAATGCGCCACAGGAGCGGCAGAGGGCCGGCTGGATTGGAGCGAGGAATGCGTCACAGGAGCGGCAGAGGGCCGGCTGGATTGGAGCGAGGAATGCCTGCCACGGGAGCGGCAGAGGGCCGGCTGGATTGGAGCGAGGAGTGCCTGCCACGGGAGCGGCAAAGGGCCGGCTGGATTGGAGCGAGGAATGCGTGTCACAGGAGCGGCAGAGGGCAGGCTGGATTGGAGCGAGGAATGCCTGTCACAGGAGCGGCAGAGGGCCGGCTGGATTGGAGCGAGGAATGCCTGCCACGGGAGAGGCAGAGGGCCGGCTGGATTGGAGCGAGGAATGCGTCACAGGAGCGGCAGAGGGCCGGCTGGATTGGAGCGAGGAATGCCTGCCACGGGAGCGGCAGAGGGCTGGCTGGATTGGAGCGAGGAATGCCTGCCACGGGAGCGGCAGAGGGCTAGCTGGATTGGAGCGAGGAATGCCTGCCACAGGAGCGGCAGAGGGCCGGCTGGATTGTTTGGAAAGTGGAGGCCACTCCCATCCTCTGAAGCAGCCATTGTTCGCGGACTGATCTTACCGACAATTGACCTGCCTAATCCCTGCTCCACCCACACACAAAAGACACAAATGATAAGCTGTCAGCTGCGACAGCTGGCATGGAAATAGCATGACGCAACGAGAATCAGAGCCCCCAAAAAAACGAATCAATCTATTTCTATATTCGTTATTGTTGTGAAGCGTCTGTTCACCTTTCTCCTCGAGAGACTCTATTTGGTGAGCTGATAATTGCTGGAGGGTACATTGATTCTGCCGTAAAGCTTAGACGTTTCCAAGCGTTATCCTGACAAGAAATCTTGTCAATCTGTCACTGCTATTTTAACGGAGTTTCTGACCGTCGCTGGAAGATCGTGACACGTGAGCAACGACTACTAACTCGAACACATATTCCAGTGTTATATGGCGCATCGGTATTTAGATGTGCCCAGGGCTGGTAAACAATCAACGCGACTTATACTTCAATGATTTTACAGTTACATTTGTATGTAAAATATAACTGCATATTATATGGTGGAATTGTATGGTGGAATTATAAGATCTTTAAATGTCTCGACTCGACAATATGCCCTCACTCCTTGACCAGATCAGTGCCGTCCTGTCTCACAGTCGACAACAGGACACCGGGAGAACACTTCCCAGCCCCACTCCCTGACCAGATCAGTGCCGTCCTGCCTCACAGCCGACAACAGGACACCGGGAGAACACTACCCAGCCCCACTCCCTGACCAGATCAGTGCCGTCCTGCCTCACAGTCGACAACAGGACACCGGGAGAAGAGCACTGTCCAGCCTCACTCTCTGACCAGATCAGTGCCGTCCTGCCTCACAGTCGACAACAGGACACCGGGAGAAGAACACTATCCAGCCTCACTCCGTGACCAGATCAGTGCCGTCCTGCCTCACAGTCGACAACAGGACACCGGGAGAAGAACACTACCCAGCCTCACTCCCTGACCAGATCAGTGCCGTCCTGCCTCACAGTCGACAACAGGACACCGGGAGAAGAACACTATACAGCCTCACTCCCTGACCAGATCAGTGCCGTCCTGTCTCACAGTCGACAACAGGACACTGGGAGAACACTACCCAGCCCCACTCCCTGACCAGATCAGTGCCGTTCTGCCTCACAGCCGACAACAGGACACCGAGAGAACACTACCCAGCCCTACTCCCTGACCAGATCAGTGCCGTCCTGCCTCACAGTCGACAACAGGACACCGGGAGAAGGGCACTACCCAGCCCCACTCCCTGACCAGATCAGTGCCGTCCTGCCTCACAGCCGACAACAGGACACCGAGAGAACACTATCCAGCCCCACTCCCTGACCAGATCACTCCATCCTCCCTCACAGTCGACAACAGGACACCGAGAGAACACTATCCAGCCCCACTCCCTGACCAGATCAGTGCCGTCCTGCCTCACAGTCGACAACAGGACACCGGGAGAACACTACCCAGCCCCACTCCCTGACCAGATCAGTGCCGTCCTGCCTCACAGCCGACAACAGGACACCGAGAGAACACTACCCAGCCCCACTCCCTGACCAGATCAGTGCCGTCCTGCCTCACAGTCGACAACAGGACACCGGGAGAAGGGCACTACCCAGCCCCACTCCCTGACCAGATCAGTGCCGTCCTGCCTCACAGTCGACAACAGGACACCGGGAGAAGGGCACTACCCAGCCCCACTCCCTGACCAGATCATTGCCGTCCTGCCTCATAGTCGACAACAGGACACCGGGAGAACACTACCCAGCCCCACTCCCTGACCAGATCACTCCATCCTCCCTCACAGTCGACAACAGGACACCGGGAGAAGAACACCATCCAGCCTCACTCCCTGACCAGATCAGTGCCGTCCTGCCTCACAGTCGACAACAGGACACCGGGAGAACACTACCCAGCCCCACTCCCTGACCAGATCACTCCATCCTCCCTCACAGTCGACAACATGACACAACAACAACAACAACAACAACATTTATTGCTATGATGAGATGATGACAATGATTGTCCAGGTGATGGTGCAAAAGCCAAAGCTTAAGTCGCGGCACCACCACCTGGTCAGCTTAGTGAAGTCCAGCTTTTCTGTCCGGTGAAGGCGAGTCAGTCATGGATGATTATGTCGGCGCAGATCCGTGGATTCAGTTTACAAGAGGCGACAAGTAATAAGCAGGAATTTTTGGAAGTCATTGGCGATTAACAGTGCAGAGTCTTTTGTTGTGTTATGACCCAGAAGGAGTATATTTATTTTCATTGTGTTGGTTAATGTTTGAAAGTCGACATTGAGATGTGATGAAACCTGTCTGAAAAGATCCGTTCTTGCTGAAGTGAAACGTGGGCAGTCTAGAATGAAGTGGTTTGTGTTTTCCTGATTATGGCCACAGGAACATGCAGGGTCCGTGTTTCTTTGTATAGAATATTGATGTGCATTTAGCCTTGACATCCCCAGTCTGAGCTGTGTGTGTAGTGTATTACCTAGTTTTATACCTAAAGCGAAATAGTGTGGAGGGTGCGGTGTGCCGTATAGTGTTGTGATGCTGCGTTTAAACTGCTTCCGGTCCTGCCAGCGTTGGATAGATTGGGGCAGGGAGTTCCAGTTTTGGGATGTCTTCGGGATGAAAGCTTTCTGATACATGGAGGTCCGGAAATGTAGCAGTGTCAGTAACTTTGCATTTCTTAGAGTTCGTCTCGTATCTTTTAGTCTTGTTTCGGGAATCATGTTTCTAATATATTCTGGTATACAAATTGTGTTGTTCTTTATCTGTCCGTATAGTAATAACCTGTGAATTTTACGTCTAGTCTTGAGACTGTCCCATCCAAGTTCGAGTCGTAGCTTGTCTGTTGAAGTTCTTGGAAGTGTGTTTGTGACCAGTCTCGCAGCTCTGTTTTGCAGTCGTTCTAGTCGTAATTCGTCGGATATTGTCAGGTGGCCGTCGTAGATGCAGTCGCAGTAGTCAAAGTGAGGTCGTATGTACGTCTTGAAAAAAGTATCGAGTACTTGTCGTGGAAGATATTTGGCTATGGGGTATAGAGGACTGAGGGCAATGTTTATTTTCCTGACAATAGCGTTAACTTGATTTTGGAATCGAAGATCTTTTGAAAGAATTAATCCTAAGTGTTTATGGGTGTCTGTCTTGGTAATCGGCTGTCCTGAGAACTTTAGTTTGGGTAAATCGTGGTGGTTATTTTTGGAAAATGTCTGAGTGAAAGTTTTAGACGGGCTAAATATTATGACCCACTGTTGTCCGTAATTTTCGATGATTTCTAGGTCCTTTTGAAGGGAGGTTTGGACTTGTGTCATGGTGTCAGGGGTATGAGAGGCGTATAATGAAATGTCGTCAGCGTAAAAGAGGGCCGTGTTTGTCAATTGGTCCGGAAGCCCGCCGAGATAGAGAAGTGCTAAAAGTGGGCCGAGGATAGATCCTTGCGGGCATTTATCGTCACGGGAGTCGAAAGGGCGTCGCCTACTCGAACTTTGTGTCTGCGGTCCGTCAGGTAAGATTTTAGCCATTCTAACAGTGAGTCAGTGATGTAGTAGTCGTGTTCGCATTTGAATAAAAGTCCAGCGTGCCATATTCTGTCAAAGTATTTTGTCACGTCCAAGTACACTGCTGTAAAGTCGCGTCGTCTGTCTAGGGCTTTATAGAAACTGTCCGTCATGTATGATAGTTGCAATTGTGTGCTGTGGTGAGACCTGTACCCGCTCTGCATATCAGAAAGGAGAGAGTTATTCGTTAGATGATCATAAATATGTTTAAATACAATTTTTTTCCAAAACACCGGGAGAAGAACACTATCCAGCCTCACTCCCTGACCAGATCAGTGCCGTCCTGCCTCACAGTCGACAACAGGACACCGGGAGAACATTACCCAGCCCCACTCCCTGACCAGATCACTCCATCCTCCCTCACAGTCGACAACAGGACACCGGGAGAAGAACACTATCCAGCCTCACTCCCTGACCAGATCAGTGCCGTCCTGCCTCAAAGTCGACAACAGGACACCGGGAGAAGAACACTATCCAGCCCCACTCCCTGACCAGATCAGTGCCGTCCTGCCTCACAGTCGACAACAGGACACCAAGAGAAGAACACTATCCAGCCCCACTCCCTGACCAGATCAGTGCCGTCCTGCCTCACAGTCGACAACCGGACACCGGGAGAACACTACCCAGCCCCACTCCCTGACCAGATCAGTGCCGTCCTGCCTCACAGTCGACAACAGGACACCAGGAGAAGAACACTATCCAGTCCCACTCCCTGACCAGATCAGTGCCGTCCTGCCTCACAGTCGACAACAGGACACCGGGAGAACACTACCCAGCCCCACTGCCTGACCAGATCAGTGCCGTCCTGCCTCACAGTCGACAACAGGACACCAGGAGAAGAACACTATCCAGCCCCACTCCCTGACCAGATCAGTGCCGTCCTGCCTCACAGTCGACAACAGGACACCGGGAGAAGAACACTGTACAATCCAGCCCCACTCCCTGACCAGATCAGTGCCGTCCTCCCTCACAGCCGACAACAGGACACCGGGAGAACACTACCCAGCCCCACTCTCTGACCAGATCAGTGCCGTCCTGCCTCATAGCCGACAACAGGACACCGGGAGAACACTACCCAGCCCCACTCTCTGACCAGATCAGTGCCGTCCTGCCTCACAGCCGACAACAGGACACCGGGAGAAGAACACTATCCAGCCCCACTCCCTGACCAGATCAGTGCCGTCCTGCCTCACAGTCGACAACAGGACACCGGGAGAAGAACACTATCCAGCCCCACTCCCTGACCAGATCAGTGCCGTCCTGCCTCACAGCCGACAACAGGACACCGGGAGAAGAACACTGTCCAACCTCAATCTCTGACCAGATCAGTGCCGTCCTGCCTCACAGTCGACAACAGGACACCGGGAGAAGAACACTATCCAGCCTCACTCCCTGACCAGATCAGTGCCGTCCTGCCTCACAGTCGACAACAGGACACCGGGAGAAGAACACTACCCAGCCTCACTCCCTGACCAGATCAGTGCCGTCCTGCCTCACAGTCGACAACAGGACACCGGGAGAAGAACACTATACAGCCTCACTCCCTGACCAGATCAGTGCCATCCTGTCTCACAGTCGACAATAGGACACCGGGAGAACACTACCCAGCCTCACTCCCTGACCAGATCAGTGCCGTCTTGCCTCACAGCCGACAACAGGACACCGGGAGAACACTACCTAACCCCACTCCCTGACCAGATCAGTGCCGTCCTGCCTCACAGTCGACAACAGGACACCGGGAGAAGAACATTATACAATCCAGCCTCACTCCCTGACCAGATCAGTGCCGTCCTGTCTCACAGTCGACAACAGGGCCCCGGGAGAAGAACACTATCCAGCCTAACTCCCTGACCAGATCAGTGTCATCCTCCCTCACAGTCGACAACAGGACACCGGGAGAAGGGCACTACCTAGCCCCACTCCCTGACCAGATCAGTGCCGTCCTGACTCACAGTCGACAACAGGACACCGGGAGAAGAACGTTACCCAGCCCCACTCCCTGTCCAGATCAGTGCCGTCCTGCCTCACAGTCGACAACAGGACACCGGGAGAAGGGCACTACCCAGCCTCACTCCCTGACCAGATCAGTGCCGTCCTGTCTCACAGTCGACAACAGGGCCCCGGGAGAAGAACACTATCCAGCCTAACTCCCTGACCAGATCAGTGTCATCCTCCCTCACAGTCGACAACAGGACACCGGGAGAAGGGCACTACCTAGCCCCACTCCCTGACCAGATCAGTGCCGTCCTGCCTGACAGTCGACAACAGGACACCGGGAGAAGAACGTTACCCAGCCCCACTCCCTGTCCAGATCAGTGCCTTCCTGCCTCACAGTCGACAACAGGACACCGGGAGAAGGGCACTACCCAGCCTCACTCCCTGACCAGATCAGTGCCGTCCTGCCTTACAGTCGACAACAGGACACCGGGAGAACACTACCCAGCCCCACTCCCTGACCAGATCAGTGCCGTCCTGCCTCACAGCCGACAACAGGACACCGTGAGAAGAACACTACCCAGCCTCACTCCCTGACCAGATCAGTGCCGTCCTGCCTCACAGTCGACAACAGGACACCGGGAGAACACTACCCAGCCCCACTCCCTGACCAGATCAGTGCCGTCCTGCTTCACAGTCGACAACAGGACACCGGGAGAAGGGCACTATCCAGCCTCACTCCCTGACCAGATCACTCCATTCTCCCTCACAGTCGACAACATGACACCGGGAGAACACTACCCAGCCCCACTCCCTGACCAGATCACTCCATCCTCCCTCACAGTCGACAACAGGACACCGGGAGAAGAACACTATCCGGCCTCACTCCCTGACCAGATCAGTCCCGTCCTGCCTCACAGTCGACAACAGGACACCGGGAGAACACTACCCAGCCCCATTCTCTGACCAGATCAGTGCCGTCCTGCCTCAAAGTCGACAACAGGACACCGAGAGAACACTATCCAGCCTCACTCCCTGACCAGATCAAAGCCGTCCTGCCTCACAGTCGACAACAGGACACCGGGAGAACACTACCCAGCCTCACTCCCTGACCAGATCAGTGCCGTCCTGCCTCACAGTCGACAACAGGACACCGGGAGAAGAACACTATCCAGCCTCACTCCCTGACCAGATCAGTGCCGCCCTGCCTCACAGCCGACAACAGGACACCGGGAGAAGAACACTATCCAGCCTCACTCCCTGACCAGATCATTGCCATCCTGCCTCACAGTCGACAACAGGACACCGGGAGAAGAACACTATCCAGCCTCACTCCCTGACCAGATCAGTGCCGTCCTGCCTCACAGTCGACAACAGGACACCGGGAGAAGAACACTATCCAGCCTCACTCCCTGACCAGATCAGTGCCGTCCTGCCTCACAGCCGACAACAGGACACCGGGAGAGGAACACTATCCAGCCTCACTCCCTGACCAGATCAGTGCCGTCCTGCCTCACAGTCGACAACAGGACACCGGGAGAACACTACCCCGCCCCACTCCCTGACCAGATCACTCAATCTTCCCTCACAGTCGACAACAGGACACCGGGAGAAGAACACTATCCAGCCTCACTCCCTGACCAGATCAGTGCCGTCCTGCCTCACAGTCGACAACAGAACACCGGGAGAAGAACACTATCCAGCCCCACTCCTTGACCAGATCAGTGCCGTCCTGCCTCACAGTCGACAACAGGACACCAAGAGAAGAACACTATCCAGTCCCACTCCCTGACCAGATCAGTGCCGTCCTGCCTCACAGTCCACAACAGGGCCCCGGGAGAAGAACACTATCCAGCCTAACTCCCTGACCAGATCAGTGTCATCCTCCCTCACAGTCGACAACAGGACACCGGGAGAAGGGCACTACCTAGCCCCACTCCCTGACCAGATCAGTGCCGTCCTGCCTCACAGTCGACAACAGGACACCGGGAGAAGAACGTTACCCAGCCCCACTCCCTGTCCAGATCAGTGCCGTCCTGCCTCACAGTCGACAACAGGACACCGGGAGAAGGGCACTACCCAGCCTCACTCCCTGACCAGATCAGTGCCGTCCTGCCTTACAGTCGACAACAGGACACCGGGAGAACACTACCCAGCCCCACTCCCTGACCAGATCAGTGCCGTCCCGCCTCACAGCCGACAACAGGACACCGTGAGAAGAACACTATCCAGCCTCACTCCCTGACCAGATCAGTGCCGTCCTGCCTCACAGTCGACAACAGGACACCGGGAGAACACTACCCAGCCCCACTCCCTGACCAGATCAGTGCCGTCCTGCTTCACAGTCGACAACAGGACACCGGGAGAAGGGCACTATCCAGCCTCACTCCCTGACCAGATCACTCCATTCTCCCTCACAGTCGACAACAGGACACCGGGAGAACACTACCCAGCCCCACTCCCTGACCAGATCACTCCATCCTCCCTCACAGTCGACAACAGGACACCGGGAGAAGAACACTATCCAGCCTCACTCCCTGACCAGATCAGTGCCGTCCTGCCTCACAGTCGACAACAGGACACCGGGAGAACACTACCCAGCCCCACTCTCTGACCAGATCAGTGCCGTCCTGCCTCACAGTCGACAACAGGACACCGAGAGAACACTATCCAGCCTCACTCCCTGACCAGATCACTCCATCCTCCCTCACAGTCGACAACAGGACACCGGGAGAACACTATCCAGCCCCACTCCCTGACCAGATCACTCCATCCTCCCTCACAGTCGACAACAGGACACCGAGAGAACACTACCCAGCCTAACTCCCTGACCGGATCAGTGCCGTCCTCCCTCACAGCCGACAACAGGACACCGAGAGAACACTACCCAGCCCCACTCCCTGACCAGATCAGTGCCGTCCGGCCTCACAGTCGACAACAGGACACCGGGAGAACACTTTCCAGCCCCACTCCCTGACCAGATCACTCCATCCTCCCTCACAGTCGACAACAGGACACCGGGAGAACACTACCCAGCCTCACTCCCTGACCAGATCAGTGCCGTCCTGCCTCACAGTCGACAACAGGACACCGGAAGAACACTACCCAGCCCCACTCCCTGACCAGATCAGTGCCATCCTGCCTCACAGCCGACAACAGGACACCGAGAGAACACTACCCAGCCCTACTCCCTGACCAGATCAGTGCCGTCCTGCCTCACAGTCGACAACAGGACACCGGGAGAAGGGCACTACCCAGCCCCACTCCCTGACCAGATCAGTGCCGTCCTGCCTCACAGCCGACAACAGGACACCGAGAGAACACTATCCAGCCCCACTCCCTGACCAGATCACTCCATCCTCCCTCACATTCGACAACAGGACACTGAGAGAACACTATCCAGCCCCACTCCCTGACCAGATCACTCCATCCTCCCTCACAGTCGACAACAGGACACCGGGAGAACACTACCCAGCCTCACTCCCTGACCAGATCAGTGCCGTCCTGCCTCACAGTCGACAACAGGACACCGGGAGAACACTACCCAGCCCCACTCCCTGACCAGATCAGTGCCGTCCTGCCTCACAGCCGACAACAGGACACCGAGAGAACACTACCCAGCCCCACTCCCTGACCAGATCAGTGCCGTCCTGCCTCACAGTCGACAACAGGACACCAAGAGAAGGGCACTACCCAGCCCCACTCCCTGACCAGATCAGTGCCGTCCTGCCTCACAGTCGACAACAGGACACCGGGAGAAGGGCACTACCCAGCCCCACTCCCTGACCAGATCAGTGCCGTCCTGCCTCACAGCCGACAACAGGACACCGAGAGAACACTATCCAGCCCCACTCCCTGACCAGATCACTCCATCCTCCCTCACAGTCGACAACAGGACACCGGGAGAAGGGCACTACCCAGCCTCACTCCCTGACCAGATCAGTGCCGTCCTGCCTCACAGTCGACAAAAGGACACCGGGAGAACACTACCCAGCCTCACTCCCTGACCAGATCAGTGCCGTCCTGCCTCATAGTCGTCAACAGGACACCGGGAGAACACTACCCAGCCTCACTCCCTGACCAGATCAGTGCCGTCCTGCCTCACAGTCGACAACAGGACACCGGGAGAAGAACACTATCCAGCCTCACTCCCTGACCAGATCAGTGCCGTCCTCCCTCACAGCCGACAACAGGACACCGGGAGAACACTACCCAGCCCCACTCCCTGACCAGATCAGTGCCGTCCTGCCTCATAGCCGACAACAGGACACCGGGAGAACACTACCCAGCCCCACTCTCTGACCAGATCAGTGCCGTCCTGCCTCACAGCCGACAACAGGACACCGGGAGAAGAACACTATCCAGCCCCACTCCCTGACCAGATCAGTGCCGTCCTGCCTCACAGTCGACAACAGGACACCGGGAGAAGAACACTATCCAGCCCCACTCCCTGACCAAATCAGTGCCGTCCTGCCTCACAGCCGACAACAGGACACCGGGAGAAGAACACTGTCCAACCTCACTCTCTGACCAGATCAGTGCCGTCCTGCCTCACAGTCGACAACAGGACACCGGGAGAAGAACACTATCCAGCCTCACTCCCTGACCAGATCAGTGCCGTCCTGCCTCACAGTCGACAACAGGACACCGGGAGAAGAACACTACCCAGCCTCACTCCCTGACCAGATCAGTGCCGTCCTGCCTCACAGTCGACAACAGGACACCGGGAGAAGAACACTATCCAGCCCCACTCCCTGACCAGATCAGTGCCGTCCTGCCTCACAGCCGACAACAGGACACCGGGAGAAGAACACTGTCCAACCTCACTCTCTGACCAGATCAGTGCCGTCCTGCCTCACAGTCGACAACAGGACACCGGGAGAAGAACACTATCCAGCCTCACTCCCTGACCAGATCAGTGCCGTCCTGCCTCACAGTCGACAACAGGACACCGGGAGAAGAACACTACCCAGCCTCACTCCCTGACCAGATCAGTGCCGTCCTGCCTCACAGTCGACAACAGGACACCGGGAGAAGAACACTATACAGCCTCACTCCCTGACCAGATCAGTGCCATCCTGTCTCACAGTCGACAATAGGACACCGGGAGAACACTACCCAGCCTCACTCCCTGACCAGATCAGTGCCGTCCTGCCTCACAGCCGACAACAGGACACCGGGAGAACACTACCTAACCCCACTCCCTGACCAGATCAGTGCCGTCCTGCCTCACAGTCGACAACAGGACCCCGGGAGAAGAACATTATACAATCCAGCCTCACTCCCTGACCAGATCAGTGCCGTCCTGTCTCACAGTCGACAACAGGGCCCCGGGAGAAGAACACTATCCAGCCTAACTCCCTGACCAGATCAGTGTCATCCTCCCTCACAGTCGACAACAGGACACCGGGAGAAGGGCACTACCTAGCCCCACTCCCTGACCAGATCAGTGCCGTCCTGACTCACAGTCGACAACAGGACACCGGGAGAAGAACGTTACCCAGACCCACTCCCTGTCCAGATCAGTGCCGTCCTGCCTCACAGTCGACAACAGGACACCGGGAGAAGGGCACTACCCAGCCTCACTCCCTGACCAGATCAGTGCCGTCCTGTCTCACAGTCGACAACAGGGCCCCGGGAGAAGAACACTATCCAGCCTAACTCCCTGACCAGATCAGTGTCATCCTCCCTCACAGTCGACAACAGGACACCGGGAGAAGGGCACTACCTAGCCCCACTCCCTGACCAGATCAGTGCCGTCCTGCCTGACAGTCGACAACAGGACACCGGGAGAAGAACGTTACCCAGCCCCACTCCCTGTCCAGATCAGTGCCTTCCTGCCTCACAGTCGACAACAGGACACCGGGAGAAGGGCACTACCCAGCCTCACTCCCTGACCAGATCAGTGCCGTCCTGCCTTACAGTCGACAACAGGACACCGGGAGAACACTACCCAGCCCCACTCCCTGACCAGATCAGTGCCGTCCTGCCTCACAGCCGACAACAGGACACCGTGAGAAGAACACTACCCAGCCTCACTCCCTGACCAGATCAGTGCCGTCCTGCCTCACAGTCGACAACAGGACACCGGGAGAACACTACCCAGCCCCACTCCCTGACCAGATCAGTGCCGTCCTGCTTCACAGTCGACAACAGGACACCGGGAGAAGGGCACTATCCAGCCTCACTCCCTGACCAGATCACTCCATTCTCCCTCACAGTCGACAACAGGACACCGGGAGAACACTACCCAGCCCCACTCCCTGACCAGATCACTCCATCCTCCCTCACAGTCGACAACAGGACACCGGGAGAAGAACACTATCCGGCCTCACTCCCTGACCAGATCAGTCCATCCTCCCTCACAGTCGACAACAGGACACCGGGAGAACACTACCCAGCCCCACTCCCTGACCAGATCACTCCATCCTCCCTCACAGTCGACAACAGGACACCGGGAGAAGAACACTATCCGGCCTCACTCCCTGACCAGATCAGTCCATCCTCCCTCATAGTCGACAACAGGACACCGGGAGAACACTATCCGGCCTCACTCCCTGACCAGATCAGTCCCGTCCTGCCTCACAGTCGACAACAGGACACCGGGAGAACAATACCCAGCCCCATTCTCTGACCAGATCAGTGCCGTCCTGCCTCACAGTCGACAACAGGACACCGAGAGAACACTATCCAGCCTCACTCCCTGACCAGATCAAAGCCGTCCTGCCTCACAGTCGACAACAGGACACCGGGAGAACACTACCCAGCCTCACTCCCTGACCAGATCAGTGCCGTCCTGCCTCACAGTCGACAACAGGACACCGGGAGAAGAACACTATCCAGCCTCACTCCCTGACCAGATCAGTGCCGCCCTGCCTCACAGCCGACAACAGGACACCGGGAGAAGAACACTATCCAGCCTCACTCCCTGACCAGATCATTGCCATCCTGCCTGACAGTCGACAACAGGACACCGGGAGAAGAACACTATCCAGCCTCACTCCCTGACCAGATCAGTGCCGTCCTGCCTCACAGTCGACAACAGGACACCGGGAGAAGAACACTATCCAGCCTCACTCCCTGACCAGATCAGTGCCGTCCTGCCTCACAGCCGACAACAGGACACCGGGAGAGGAACACTATCCAGCCTCACTCCCTGACCAGATCAGTGCCGTCCTGCCTCACAGTCGACAACAGGACACCGGGAGAACACTACCCAGCCCCACTCCCTGACCAGATCACTCCATCTTCCCTCACAGTCGACAACAGGACACCGGGAGAAGAACACTATCCAGCCTCACTCCCTGACCAGATCAGTGCCGTCCTGCCTCACAGTCGACAACAGAACACCGGGAGAAGAACACTATCCAGCCCCACTCCTTGACCAGATCAGTGCCGTCCTGCCTCACAGTCGACAACAGGACACCGGGAGAAGGGCACTACCCAGCCCCACTCCCTGACCAGATCAGTGCCGTCCTGCCTCACAGTCGACAACAGGACACCGGGAGAAGGGCACTACCCAGCCCCACTCCCTGACCAGATCAGTGCCGTCCTGCCTCACAGCCGACAACAGGACACCGAGAGAACACTATCCAGCCCCACTCCCTGACCAGATCACTCCATCCTCCCTCACAGTCGACAACAGGACACCGGGAGAAGGGCACTACCCAGCCCCACTCCCTGTCCAGATCAGTGCCGTCCTGCCTCACAGTCGACAACAGGACACCGGGAGAAGGGCACTACCCAGCCTCACTCCCTGACCAGATCAGTGCCGTCCTGCCTTACAGTCGACAACAGGACACCGGGAGAACACTACCCAGCCTCACTCCCTGACCAGATCAGTGCCGTCCCGCCTCACAGCCGACAACAGGACACCGTGAGAAGAACACTATCCAGCCTCACTCCCTGACCAGATCAGTGCCGTCCTGCCTCACAGTCGACAACAGGACACCGGGAGAACACTACCCAGCCCCACTCCCTGACCAGATCAGTGCCGTCCTGCTTCACAGTCGACAACAGGACACCGGGAGAAGGGCACTATCCAGCCTCACTCCCTGACCAGATCACTCCATTCTCCCTCACAGTCGACAACAGGACACCGGGAGAACACTACCCAGCCCCACTCCCTGACCAGATCACTCCATCCTCCCTCACAGTCGACAACAGGACACCGGGAGAAGAACACTATCCAGCCTCACTCCCTGACCAGATCAGTGCCGTCCTGCCTCACAGTCGACAACAGGACACCGGGAGAACACTACCCAGCCCCACTCTGACCAGATCAGTGCCGTCCTGCCTCACAGTCGACAACAGGACACCGAGAGAACACTATCCAGCCTCACTCCCTGACCAGATCACTCCATCCTCCCTCACAGTCGACAACAGGACACCGGGAGAACACTATCCAGCCCCACTCCCTGACCAGATCACTCCATCCTCCCTCACAGTCGACAACAGGACACCGAGAGAACACTACCCAGCCTAACTCCCTGACCGGATCAGTGCCGTCCTCCCTCACAGCCGACAACAGGACACCGAGAGAACACTACCCAGCCCCACTCCCTGACCAGATCAGTGCCGTCCGGCCTCACAGTCGACAACAGGACACCGGGAGAACACTTTCCAGCCCCACTCCCTGACCAGATCACTCCATCCTCCCTCACAGTCGACAACAGGACACCGGGAGAACACCACCCAGCCTCACTCCCTGACCAGATCAGTGCCGTCCTGCCTCACAGTCGACAACAGGACACCGGAAGAACACTACCCAGCCCCACTCCCTGACCAGATCAGTGCCATCCTGCCTCACAGCCGACAACAGGACACCGAGAGAACACTACCCAGCCCTACTCCCTGACCAGATCAGTGCCGTCCTGCCTCACAGTCGACAACAGGACACCGGGAGAAGGGCACTACCCAGCCCCACTCCCTGACCAGATCAGTGCCGTCCTGCCTCACAGCCGACAACAGGACACCGAGAGAACACTATCCAGCCCCACTCCCTGACCAGATCACTCCATCCTCCCTCACATTCGACAACAGGACACTGAGAGAACACTATCCAGCCCCACTCCCTGACCAGATCACTCCATCCTCCCTCACAGTCGACAACAGGACACCGGGAGAACACTACCCAGCCTCACTCCCTGACCAGATCAGTGCCGTCCTGCCTCACAGTCGACAACAGGACACCGGGAGAACACTACCCAGCCCCACTCCCTGACCAGATCAGTGCCGTCCTGCCTCACAGCCGACAACAGGACACCGAGAGAACACTACCCAGCCCCACTCCCTGACCAGATCAGTGCCGTCCTGCCTCACAGTCGACAACAGGACACCGGGAGAAGGGCACTACCCAGCCCCACTCCCTGACCAGATCAGTGCCGTCCTGCCTCACAGTCGACAACAGGACACCGGGAGAAGGGCACTACCCAGCCCCACTCCCTGACCAGATCAGTGCCGTCCTGCCTCACAGCCGACAACAGGACACCGAGAGAACACTATCCAGCCCCACTCCCTGACCAGATCACTCCATCCTCCCTCACAGTCGACAACAGGACACCGGGAGAAGGGCACTACCCAGCCTCACTCCCTGACCAGATCAGTGCCGTCCTGCCTCACAGTCGACAAAAGGACACCGGGAGAACACTACCCAGCCTCACTCCCTGACCAGATCAGTGCCGTCCTGCCTCATAGTCGTCAACAGGACACCGGGAGAACACTACCCAGCCTCACTCCCTGACCAGATCAGTGCCGTCCTGCCTCACAGTCGACAACAGGACACCGGGAGAAGAACACTATCCAGCCTCACTCCCTGACCAGATCAGTGCCGTCCTCCCTCACAGCCGACAACAGGACACCGGGAGAACACTACCCAGCCCCACTCCCTGACCAGATCAGTGCCGTCCTGCCTCATAGCCGACAACAGGACACCGGGAGAACACTACCCAGCCCCACTCTCTGACCAGATCAGTGCCGTCCTGCCTCACAGCCGACAACAGGACACCGGGAGAAGAACACTATCCAGCCCCACTCCCTGACCAGATCAGTGCCGTCCTGCCTCACAGTCGACAACAGGACACCGGGAGAAGAACACTATCCAGCCCCACTCCCTGACCAAATCAGTGCCGTCCTGCCTCACAGCCGACAACAGGACACCGGGAGAAGAACACTGTCCAACCTCACTCTCTGACCAGATCAGTGCCGTCCTGCCTCACAGTCGACAACAGGACACCGGGAGAAGAACACTATCCAGCCTCACTCCCTGACCAGATCAGTGCCGTCCTGCCTCACAGTCGACAACAGGACACCGGGAGAAGAACACTACCCAGCCTCACTCCCTGACCAGATCAGTGCCGTCCTGCCTCACAGTCGACAACAGGACACCGGGAGAAGAACACTATACAGCCTCACTCCCTGACCAGATCAGTGCCATCCTGTCTCACAGTCGACAACAGGACACCGGGAGAACACTACCCAGCCTCACTCCCTGACCAGATCAGTGCCGTCCTGCCTCACAGCCGACAACAGGACACCGGGAGAACACTACCCAGCCCCACTCCCTGACCAGATCAGTGCCGTCCTGCCTCACAGTCGACAACAGGACCCCGGGAGAAGAACATTATACAATCCAGCCTCACTCCCTGACCAGATCAGTGCCGTCCTGTGTCACAGTCGACAACAGGGCCCCGGGAGAAGAACACTATCCAGCCTAACTCCCTGACCAGATCAGTGTCATCCTCCCTCACAGTCGACAACAGGACACCGGGAGAAGGGCACTACCTAGCCCCACTCCCTGACCAGATCAGTGCCGTCCTGACTCACAGTCGACAACAGGACACCGGGAGAAGAACGTTACCCAGCCCCACTCCCTGTCCAGATCAGTGCCGTCCTGCCTCACAGTCGACAACAGGACACCGGGAGAAGGGCACTACCCAGCCTCACTCCCTGACCAGATCAGTGCCGTCCTGTCTCACAGTCGACAACAGGGCCCCGGGAGAAGAACACTATCCAGCCTAACTCCCTGACCAGATCAGTGTCATCCTCCCTCACAGTCGACAACAGGACACCGGGAGAAGGGCACTACCTAGCCCCACTCCCTGACCAGATCAGTGCCGTCCTGCCTGACAGTCGACAACAGGACACCGGGAGAAGAACGTTACCCAGCCCCACTCCCTGTCCAGATCAGTGCCTTCCTGCCTCACAGTCGACAACAGGACACCGGGAGAAGGGCACTACCCAGCCTCACTCCCTGACCAGTGCCGTCCTGCCTTACAGTCGACAACAGGACACCGGGAGAAAACTACCCAGCCCCACTCCCTGACCAGATCAGTGCCGTCCTGCCTCACAGCCGACAACAGGACACCGTGAGAAGAACACTACCCAGCCTCACTCCCTGACCAGATCAGTGCCGTCCTGCCTCACAGTCGACAACAGGACACCGGGAGAACACTACCCAGCCCCACTCCCTGACCAGATCAGTGCCGTCCTGCTTCACAGTCGACAACAGGACACCGGGAGAAGGGCACTATCCAGCCTCACTCCCTGACCAGATCACTCCATTCTCCCTCACAGTCGACAACAGGACACCGGGAGAACACTACCCAGCCCCACTCCCTGACCAGATCACTCCATCCTCCCTCACAGTCGACAACAGGACACCGGGAGAAGAACACTATCCGGCCTCACTCCCTGACCAGATCAGTCCCGTCCTGCCTCACAGTCGACACCAGGACACCGGGAGAACACTACCCAGCCCCATTCTCTGACCAGATCAGTGCCGTCCTGCCTCACAGTCGACAAAAGGACACCGAGAGAACACTATCCAGCCTCACTCCCTGACCAGATCAAAGCCGTCCTGCCTCACAGTCGACAACAGGACACCGGGAGAACACTACCCAGCCTCACTCCCTGACCAGATCAGTGCCGTCCTGCCTCACAGTCGACAACAGGACACCGGGAGAAGAACACTATCCAGCCTCACTCCCTGACCAGATCAGTGCCGTCCTGCCTCACAGCCGACAACAGGACACCGGGAGAAGAACACTATCCAGCCTCACTCCCTGAACAGATCATTGCCATCCTGCCTCACAGTCGAAAACAGGACGCCGGGAGAACACTACCCAGCCCCACTCCCTGACCAGATCACTCCATCCTCCCTCACAGTCGACAACAGGACACCGGGAGAAGAACACTATCCAGCCTCACTCCCTGACCAGATCAGTGCCGTCCTGCCTCACAGTCGACAACAGGACACCGGGAGAAGAACACTATCCAGCCTCACTCCCTGACCAGATCAGTGCCGTCCTGCCTCACAGCCGACAACAGGACACCGGGAGAGGAACACTATCCAGCCTCACTCCCTGACCAGATCAGTGCCGTCCTGCCTCACAGTCGACAACAGGACACCGGGAGAACACTACCCAGCCCCACTCCCTGACCAGATCACTCCATCTTCCCTCACAGTCGACAACAGGACACCGGGAGAAGAACACTATCCAGCCTCACTCCCTGACCAGATCAGTGCCGTCCTGCCTCACAGTCGACAACAGAACACCGGGAGAAGAACACTATCCAGCCCCACTCCTTGACCAGATCAGTGCCGTCCTGCCTCACAGTCGACAACAGGACACCAAGAGAAGAACACTATCCAGTCCCACTCCCTGACCAGATCAGTGCCGTCCTGCCTCACAGTCGACAACAGGGCCCCGGGAGAAGAACACTATCCAGCCTAACTCTCTGACCAGATCAGTGTCATCCTCCCTCACAGTCGACAACAGGACACCGGGAGAAGGGCACTACCTAGCCCCACTCCCTGACCAGATCAGTGCCGTCCTGCCTCACAGTCGACAACAGGACACCGGGAGAAGAACGTTACCCAGCCCCACTCCCTGTCCAGATCAGTGCCGTCCTGCCTCACAGTCGACAACAGGACACCGGGAGAAGGGCACTACCCAGCCTCACTCCCTGACCAGATCAGTGCCGTCCTGCCTTACAGTCGACAACAGGACACCGGGAGAACACTACCCAGCCCCACTCCCTGACCAGATCAGTGCCGTCCTGCCTCACAGCCGACAACAGGACACCGTGAGAAGAACACTATCCAGCCTCACTCCCTGACCAGATCAGTGCCGTCCTGCCTCACAGTCGACAACAGGACACCGGGAGAACACTACCCAGCCCCACTCCCTGACCAGATCAGTGCCGTCCTGCTTCACAGTCGACAACAGGACACCGGGAGAAGGGCACTATCCAGCCTCACTCCCTGACCAGATCACTCCATTCTCCCTCACAGTCGACAACAGGACACCGGGAGAACACTACCCAGCCCCACTCCCTGACCAGATCACTCCATCCTCCCTCACAGTCGACAACAGGACAACGGGAGAAGAACACTATCCAGCCTCACTCCCTGACCAGATCAGTGCCGTCCTGCCTCACAGTCGACAACAGGACACCGGGAGAACACTACCCAGCCCCACTCTCTGACCAGATCAGTGCCGTCCTGCCTCACAGTCGACAACAGGACACCGAGAGAACACTATCCAGCCTCACTCCCTGACCAGATCACTCCATCCTCCCTCACAGTCGACAACAGGACACCGGGAGAACACTATCCAGCCCCACTCCCTGACCAGATCACTCCATCCTCCCTCACAGTCGACAACAGGACATCGGGAGAACACTACCCAGCCTAACTCCCTGACCGGATCAGTGCCGTCCTCCCTCACAGCCGACAACAGGACACCGAGAGAACACTACCCAGCCCCACTCCCTGACCAGATCAGTGCCGTCCTGCCTCACAGTCGACAACAGGACACCGGGAGAACACTACCCAGCCTCACTCCCTGACCAGATCAGTGCCGTCCTGCCTCACAGTCGACAACAGGACACCGGGAGAACACTACCCAGCCCCACACCCTGACCAGATCAGTGTCATCCTCCCTCACAGTCGACAACAGGACACCGGGAGAAGGGCACTACCTAGCCCCACTCCCTGACCAGATCAGTGCCGTCCTGACTCACAGTCGACAACAGGACACCGGGAGAAGAACGTTACCCAGCCCCACTCCCTGTCCAGATCAGTGCCGTCCTGCCTCACAGTCGACAACAGGACACCGGGAGAAGGGCACTACCCAGCCTCACTCCCTGACCAGATCAGTGCCGTCCTGTCTCACAGTCGACAACAGGGCCCCGGGAGAAGAACACTATCCAGCCTAACTCCCTGACCAGATCAGTGTCATCCTCCCTCACAGTCGACAACAGGACACCGGGAGAAGGGCACTACCTAGCCCCACTCCCTGACCAGATCAGTGCCGTCCTGCCTGACAGTCGACAACAGGACACCGGGAGAAGAACGTTACCCAGCCCCACTCCCTGTCCAGATCAGTGCCTTCCTGCCTCACAGTCGACAACAGGACACCGGGAGAAGGGCACTACCCAGCCTCACTCCCTGACCAGATCAGTGCCGTCCTGCCTTACAGTCGACAACAGGACACCGGGAGAAAACTACCCAGCCCCACTCCCTGACCAGATCAGTGCCGTCCTGCCTCACAGCCGACAACAGGACACCGTGAGAAGAACACTACCCAGCCTCACTCCCTGACCAGATCAGTGCCGTCCTGCCTCACAGTCGACAACAGGACACCGGGAGAACACTACCCAGCCCCACTCCCTGACCAGATCAGTGCCGTCCTGCCTCACAGCCGACAACAGGACACCGGGAGAACACTACCCAGCCCCACTCCCTGACCAGATCACTCCATCCTCCCTCACAGTCGACAACAGGACACCGGGAGAAGAACACTATCCGGCCTCACTCCCTGACCAGATCAGTCCCGTCCTGCCTCACAGTCGACAACAGGACACCGGGAGAACACTACCCAGCCCCATTCTCTGACCAGATCAGTGCCGTCCTGCCTCACAGTCGACAAAAGGACACCGAGAGAACACTATCCAGCCTCACTCCCTGACCAGATCAAAGCCGTCCTGCCTCACAGTCGACAACAGGACACCGGGAGAACACTACCCAGCCTCACTCCCTGACCAGATCAGTGCCGTCCTGCCTCACAGTCGACAACAGGACACCGGGAGAAGAACACTATCCAGCCTCACTCCCTGACCAGATCAGTGCCGTCCTGCCTCACAGCCGACAACAGGACACCGGGAGAAGAACACTATCCAGCCTCACTCCCTGACCAGATCATTGCCATCCTGCCTCACAGTCGACAACAGGACGCCGGGAGAACACTACCCAGCCCCACTCCCTGACCAGATCACTCCATCCTCCCTCACAGTCGACAACAGGACACCGGGAGAAGAACACTATCCAGCCTCACTCCCTGACCAGATCAGTGCCGTCCTGCCTCACAGTCGACAACAGGACACCGGGAGAAGAACACTATCCAGCCTCACTCCCTGACCAGATCAGTGCCGTCCTGCCTCACAGCCGACAACAGGACACCGGGAGAGGAACACTATCCAGCCTCACTCCCTGACCAGATCAGTGCCGTCCTGCCTCACAGTCGACAACAGGACACCGGGAGAACACTACCCAGCCCCACTCCCTGACCAGATCACTCCATCTTCCCTCATAGTCGACAACAGGACACCGGGAGAAGAACACTATCCAGCCTCACTCCCTGACCAGATCAGTGCCGTCCTGCCTCACAGTCGACAACAGAACACCGGGAGAAGAACACTATCCAGCCCCACTCCTTGACCAGATCAGTGCCGTCCTGCCTCACAGTCGACAACAGGACACCAAGAGAAGAACACTATCCAGTCCCACTCCCTGACCAGATCAGTGCCGTCCTGCCTCACAGTCGACAACAGGGCCCCGGGAGAAGAACACTATCCAGCCTAACTCCCTGACCAGATCAGTGTCATCCTCCCTCACAGTCGACAACAGGACACCGGGAGAAGGGCACTACCTAGCCCCACTCCCTGACCAGATCAGTGCCGTCCTGCCTCACAGTCGACAACAGGACACCGGGAGAAGAACGTTACCCAGCCCCACTCCCTGTCCAGATCAGTGCCGTCCTGCCTCACAGTCGACAACAGGACACCGGGAGAAGGGCACTACCCAGCCTCACTCCCTGACCAGATCAGTGCCGTCCTGCCTTACAGTCGACAACAGGACACCGGGAGAACACTACCCAGCCCCACTCCCTGACCAGATCAGTGCCGTCCTGCCTCACAGCCGACAACAGGACACCGTGAGAAGAACACTATCCAGCCTCACTCCCTGACCAGATCAGTGCCGTCCTGCCTCACAGTCGACAACAGGACACCGGGAGAACACTACCCAGCCCCACTCCCTGACCAGATCAGTGCCGTCCTGCTTCACAGTCGACAACAGGACACCGGGAGAAGGGCACTATCCAGCCTCACTCCCTGACCAGATCACTCCATTCTCCCTCACAGTCGACAACAGGACACCGGGAGAACACTACCCAGCCCCACTCCCTGACCAGATCACTCCATCCTCCCTCACAGTCGACAACAGGACACCGGGAGAAGAACACTATCCAGCCTCACTCCCTGACCAGATCAGTGCCGTCCTGCCTCACAGTCGACAACAGGACACCGGGAGAACACTACCCAGCCCCACTCTCTGACCAGATCAGTGCCGTCCTGCCTCACAATCGACAACAGGACACCGAGAGAACACTATCCAGCCTCACTCCCTGACCAGATCACTCCATCCTCCCTCACAGTCGACAACAGGACACCGGGAGAACACTATCCAGCCCCACTCCCTGACCAGATCACTCCATCCTCCCTCACAGTCGACAACAGGACATCGGGAGAACACTACCCAGCCTAACTCCCTGACCGGATCAGTGCCGTCCTCCCTCACAGCCGACAACAGGACACCGAGAGAACACTACCCAGCCCCACTCCCTGACCAGATCAGTGCCGTCCTGCCTCACAGTCGACAACAGGACACCGGGAGAACACTTTCCAGCCCCACTCCCTGACCAGTTCACTCCATCCTCCCTCACAGTCGACAACAGGACACCGGGAGAACACTACCCAGCCTCACTCCCTGACCAGATCAGTGCCGTCCTGCCTCACAGTCGACAACAGGACACCGGAAGAACACTACCCAGCCCCACTCCCTGACCAGATCAGTGCCGTCCTGCCTCACAGCCGACAACAGGACACCGAGAGAACACTACCCAGCCCTACTCCCTGACCAGATCAGTGCCGTCCTGCCTCACAGTCGACAACAAGACACCGGGAGAAGGGCACTACCCAGCCCCACTCCCTGACCAGATCAGTGCCGTCCTGCCTCACAGCCGACAACAGGACACCGAGAGAACACTATCCAGCCCCACTCCCTGACCAGATCACTCCATCCTCCCTCACATTCGACAACAGGACACTGAGAGAACACTATCCAGCCCCACTCCCTGACCAGATCACTCCATCCTCCCTCACAGTCGACAACAGGACACCGGGAGAACACTACCCAGCCTCACTCCCTGACCAGATCAGTGCCGTCCTGCCTCACAGTCGACAACAGGACACCGGGAGAACACTACCCAGCCCCACTCCCTGACCAGATCAGTGCCGTCCTGCCTCACAGCCGACAACAGGACACCGAGAGAACACTACCCAGCCCCACTCCCTGACCAGATCAGTGCCGTCCTGCCTCACAGTCGACAACAGGACACCGGGAGAAGGGCACTACCCAGCCCCACTCCCTGACCAGATCAGTGCCGTCCTGCCTCACAGTCGACAACAGGACACCGGGAGAAGGGCACTACCCAGCCCCACTCCCTGACCAGATCAGTGCCGTCCTGCCTCACAGCCGACAACAGGACACCGAGAGAACACTATCCAGCCCCACTCCCTGACCAGATCACTCCATCCTCCCTCACAGTCGACAACAGGACACCGGGAGAAGGGCACTACCCAGCCTCACTCCCTGACCAGATCAGTGTCGTCCTGCCTCACAGTCGACAAAAGGACACCGGGAGAACACTACCCAGCCTCACTCCCTGACCAGATCAGTGCCGTCCTGCCTCACAGTCGTCAACAGGACACCGGGAGAACACTACCCAGCCTCACTCCCTGACCAGATCAGTGCCGTCCTGCCTCACAGTCGACAACAGGACACCGGGAGAAGAACACTATCCAGCCTCACTTCCTGACCAGATCAGTGCCGTCCTGCCCCACAGTTGACAACAGGACACCGGGAGAACACTACCCAGCCCCACTCCCTGACCAGATCACTCCATCCTCCCTCACAGTCGACAACAGGGCACCAGGAGAAAAACACTATCCAGCCCCACTCCCTGACCAGATCAGTGCCGTCCTGCCTCACAGTCGACAACAGGACACCGGAGAAGAACACTGTACAATCCAGCCCCACTCCCTGACCAGATCAGTGCCGTCCTCCCTGACAGCCGACAACAGGACACCGGGAGAACACTACCCAGCCCCACTCCCTGACCAGATCAGTGCCGCCCTGCCTCATAGCCGACAACAGGACACCGGGAGAACACTACCCAGCCCCACTCTCTGACCAGATCAGTGCCGTCCTGCCTCACAGCCGACAACAGGACACCGGGAGAAGAACACTATCCAGCCCCATTCCCTGACCAGATCAGTGCCGTCCTGCCTCACAGTCGACAACAGGACACCGGGAGAAGAACACTATCCAGCCCCACTCCCTGACCAGATCAGTGCCGTCCTGCCTCACAGCCGACAACAGGACACCGGGAGAAGAACACTATCCAGCCCCACTCTCTGACCAGATCAGTGCCGTCCTGCCTCACAGTCGACAACAGGACACCGGGAGAACACTACCCAGCCTCACTCCCTGACCAGATCAGTGCCGTCCTCCCTCACAGTCGACAACAGGACACCGGGAGAAGAGCACTGCCCAGCCTCACTCTCTGACCAGATCAGTGCCGTCCTGCCTCACAGACGACAACAGGACACCGGGAGAAGAACACTACCCAGCCCCACTCCCTGACCAGATCAGTGCCGTCCTGCCTCACAGTCGACAACAGGACACCAGGAGAACACTATCCAGCCCCACTCCCTGGCCAGATCAGTGCCGTCCTGCCTCACAGTCGACAACAGGACACCGGGAGAACACTACCCAGCCCCACTCCCTGACCAGATCACTCCATCCTCCCTCACAGTCGACAACAGGACACCGGGAGAACACTACCCAGCCTAACTCCCTGACCGGATCAGTGCCGTCCTCCCTCACAGCCGACAACAGGACACCGAGAGAACACTACCCAGCCTCACTTCCTGACCAGGTCAGTGCCGTCCTGCCTCACAGTCAACAACAGGACACCGGGAGAACACTACCCAGCCCCACTCCCTGACCAGATCAGTGCCGTCCTGACTCACAGTCGACAACAGGACACCGGGAGAACACTTTCCAGCCCCACTCCCTGACCAGATCACTCCATCCTCCCTCACAGTCGACAACAGGACACCGGGAGAACACTACCCAGCCTCACTCCTTGACCAGATCAGTGCCGTCCTGCCTCACAGTCGACAACAGGACACCGGGAGAACACTACCCAGCCCCACTCCCTGACCAGATCAGTGCCGTCCTGCCTCACAACCTACAACAGGACACCGAGAGAACACTACCCAGCCCTACTCCCTGACCAGATCAGTGCCGTCCTGCCTCACAGTCGACAACAGGACACCGGGAGAAGGGCACTACCCAGCCCCACTCCCTGACCAGATCAGTGCCGTCCTGCCTCACAGCCGACAACAGGACACCGAGAGAACACTATCCAGGCTCACTCCCTGACCAGATCACTCCATCCTCCCTCACAGTCGACAACAGGACACCGAGAGAACACTACCCAGCCCCACTCCCTGACCAGATCAGTGCCGTCCTGCCTCACAGCCGACAATAGGACACCGAGAGAACACTATTCAGCCCCACTCCCTGACCAGATCAGTGCCGTCCTGCCTCACAGTCGACAACAGGACACCGGGAGAAGGGCACTACCCAGCCCCACTCCCTGACCAGATCAGTGCCGTCCTGCCTCACAGCCGACAACAGGACACCGAGAGAACACTATCCAGCCCCACTCCCTGACCAGATCACTCCATCCTCCCTCACAGTCGACAACAGGACACCGGGAGAAGGGCACTATCCAGCCTCACTCCCTGACCAGATCAGTGCCATCCTGCCTCAGCCGACAACAGGACACCGGGAGAAGAACACTATCCAGCCTCACTCCCTGACCAGATCATTGCCGTCCTGCCTCACAGTCGACAACAGGACACCGGGAGAACACTACCCAGCCCCACTCCCTGACCAGATCACTCCATCCTCCCTCACAGTCGACAACAGGACACCGGGAGAAGAACACTATCCAGCCTCACTCCCTGACCAGATCAGTGCCGTCCTGCCTCACAGTCGACAACAGGACACCGGGAGAAGAACACTATCCAGCCTCACTCCCTGACCAGATCAGTGCCGTCCTGCCTCACAGCCGACAACAGGACAACGGGAGAAGAACACTATCCAGCCTCACTCCCTGACCAGATCAGTGCCGTCCTGCCTCACAGTCGACAACAGGACACCGGGAGAACACTACCCAGCCCCACTCCCTGACCAGATCACTCCATCCTCCCTCACAGTCGACAACAGGACACCGGGAGAAGAACACTGTACAATCCAGCCCCACTCCCTGACCAGATCAGTGCCGTCCTCCCTCACAGTCGACAACAGGACACCGGGAGAAGAACACTGTACAATCCAGCCTCACTCCCTGACCAGATCAGTGCCGTCCTGCCTCACAGCCGACAACAGGACACCAGGAGAAGAACACTATCCAGCCCCACTCCCTGACCAGATCAGTGCCGTCCTGCCTCACAGTCGACAAGAGGACACCGGGAGAAGAACACTATCCAGCCCCACTCCCTGACCAGATCAGTGCCGTCCTGCCTCACAGCCGACGACAGGACACCGGCAGAAGAACACTATCCAGCCCCACTCTCTGACCAGATCAGTGCCGTCCTGCCTCACAATCGACAACAGGACACCGGGAGAACACTACCCAGCCTCACTCCCTGACCAGATCAGTGCCGTCCTCCCTCACAGTCGACAACAGGACACCGGGAGAAGAGCACTGCCCAGCCTCACTCTCTGACCAGATCAGTGCCGTCCTGCCTCACAGTCGACAACAGGACACCAGGAGAAGAACACTATCCAGCCCCACTCCCTGACCAGATCAGTGCCGTCCTGCCTCACAGTCGACAACAAGACACCGGGAGAAAAACACTATACAATCCAGCCTCACTCCCTGACCAGATCAGTGCCGTCCTGCCTCACAGTCGACAACAGGACACCGGGAGAAGAACACTATCCAGCCCCACTCGCTGACCAGATCAGTGCCGTCCTGCCTCACAGTCGACAACAGGACACCGGGAGAAGAACACTACCCAGCCCCACTCCCTGACCAGATCAGTGCCGTCCTCCCTCACAGTTGACAACAGGACACCGGAAGAAGAACACTATGCACTCCAGCAAATCCAGATTGATGCAATCCATCAATCCTGGTTGACAAAGATTGACCTGCATCGTGACCTTGCGAAAATGCATGAGGCAATATATCCTAAACTACTGCTGCACTGAGAGCAAATTTGATTAGGTTACTATTGTAACCCATTAGTTCCAACTTTTACCAGGATGGTTGGTTACCGCCTGGTAACGCACACCACCCATGTTACCAGTACCTTACCATAGTAGGCTAGTTAAGCTTAACTACTAACAGGTTACCATAGTTGTACCACCTATCCCTATTAAACCTTACCACGGTCATACCACCTACCCTATACTTAGTGTTACCAACCCCCTAGTAACCCTTACTACACTCATACCACCTACCCTACTCAGTGTTACCAACCCCTTACCAACCCCCTAGTAACCTTTACCACGGTCATACCACCAACCCCACTCAGCGTTACCAACCCCTTACCAACCTCCTAGTAACCCTTACCACGGTCTTACCACCAATCCCACTCAAGCGTTACCAACCCCTTACCAACCTCCTAGTAACCCTTACCACGGTCATATCACCAACCAACCCCATTCAGTGCTACCAACCCCTTACCAACCATGTTGCAATGAGAAATGACAAAACGCAGTCGCTCAAAGTGGAAGTATATTTTCAACGTTCACCTTTCGCGTACACACGATGTAGTGAATGCCAACTCGTTGCTCAAGACACAGCCGTACAGGCGCTGACCTCAACTTATTGTGGGCGCCTTATCAGCACGCACGACTGTTTCTAAATGCGCTATGCCCATCGTGACAATTGTTTGCTCGACAATTAAGTTGTAGCTCTTCTCAACTTGTCTCAGGAAAGAGTGACGTGGTGCACCGCGGACTTCATCTTACCATTCCCTTCCCCCAAGATCCTCAGAGAACTCATCAGCGCAGCTTCTGCAAGCACAAACAAATCGTTCCAGGTAAACATGACATCTGAAAGCGTTTTTTACACGGTTGATTTATTGTTGATTTATTGTATATATTATTGTATTATTGCTTGATGCTTTAAATTATGCTTTGAATTCATATGTATAATTAGTTCATCGTCCCTTCACGTACGTCCGCTTAGAGCTGTAAATTGTTTTGTTTCCTCAGTAGGTAGGTACTTACCCAGACTGGTTATTGATTCGACTCTGATTGAATCGATTGGAATCGTTCAATCAAAATTCTTTGAATCAAAGAAGAATCAATTCACCACCGGATTTTTGTATTCATTAATCATGATTGAATCAAAACCCGCATAGAAACAAGACTGATTGAATCAAAAGGACTGTGAATGCTATTGCAATGGTGAGTCAAACGTGATTTGATCAAACAAAAATTGATTCTTTGAATCGGAAAGAATCATTTCTCAAAATGGCTATCCATTAATCAAATGGTGACCGAATCATTCATATTCCAAAATGAATCGTGATTGAATCCTTCCAAAAAAAGGCGAATCAATAACCAGTCCGTACTTACCCATTCTTTTTCCAAACTCCTAACCTCAGCCGTAGCGACAACCGACACGGTGACCAATGCTTCACAAGTCACAACACTAACTTCACCTTCTCACCAACGCTTCACTTCCCATCCACCCCTGTTAACACCGCATCTGCGCCGAGCACGATAAACAGCACCGCACGCCGCCGCCGTCCGCCGCCACTGACAGACGGCTTCGTGAGAACCGTTGCACGCGCTTGAAGCGCCCGCAGGTATCCATAGCAACGCAGCGATCATGGAACCTGGTCATCTAATAGTAACCCTTACGACCCACATCCCTGTTGCACGGCGGCTCTTCCCATTTAGGGCCGCCGTGTCCTGGAACGCGCTGCCGCGGCATGTGACGGACTCTGCGTCCCGGCTGCAATTGCGACAGCACGTTTCGAAATGTACTCCAATGTGTCGTGTATAGTGTGCCGTGTATATATCTTATTTCGTGTGTGTTGTGATTACCTGCATGTATTGACTGGGCCGTAATAACCACTTGTGGACAAGCCCTTAATAAATGAAATGAACAATGCACATCCAATGTGCTCCTTTAGTATTGCTATAGTAGCTGCCACCACCCAATATACGTAGCCACTGTTACTAAGGCCTTACCAGGGGTCCTAGTGACTGACACTAAGGTGCTACCAGGGGTGCGGCTTGGCATGGTAACTGACACTAGAGTCTTACCAGGGGTCTAGTAACTGAAACTAAGGTGTTACCATGGTGTCACTTTGCAGGACTCTGGTATTGACCTGGTCAAACCTTAGTAACTGGCTGGGGTTGGTAGGCCCCTGGTAACTATTTATCTCAGTGTGGGATCGCGGTAAAACTTTCACAGCTCGTCTCAGCTGGCCAGATTACCCCACATACCAATTTTGGTCAAAATCGGCGCCATGAGGGCAGACTGGTTATTGATTCAACACTGATTGAATCGATTGGAATCGTTCAATCAAAATTCCTTGAACTGAAATATAATAGATTCACTACCAGATCTTTTGATTCATGAATCGTGATTGTATCAAACCCATGCATCAAATCAAGGCTGATTGAATCAAAAGATGTAACGATTCTTAATGATTCAAGTACACTGATAAATTGTGAAAATACATGCAGTCCCAGTTGCTACATTCATTTATACTGAAATAGTATTGCTGTAACAATATTTTAATGATGATATATATGTATGTTTCCATTTTTATTTATTTGATATAAATGAACCACATATATTTAAATGTTGAATCAAACGTGAATCGATTAAAATATTTGTATTCATTCTTTGAATCGGAAAGAATCAATTCTCAAAACTGTATACGTGAATCGAACGGTGATTGAATCATTTAGATTCCCAAATTAATCATGATTGAATCCTTCCAAAAAAGGTTGAATCAATAACCAATCTGCATGAGGGTGTCACCCCTTGGTCGATTTCTCGTGGACTGCCCCTGTTATAATACATATGACACGCATAGCTTCTTTTCCACGTTTGACAATCAATTAAAATGTCGTGTAACCTAGCAATTGTGGCGCCTTTAAATGGACACTGTCCTTTTAGTGTAAAATTGTATATATTAAAGAGCAATGGCATCTTATTAACAATATGAAGTCTGTTTTTCGAAATTCGCGCCCAGTCGCCCAATATCATCGTTCACAGTTCGGTTTTCTTCCAGCCAATGACCTTGACGAGCCGCTCACCACTACGCACCAAAATCAATTAATTGCAGCGTTGTGCAACAATGGTAAATAGTGATATTTTTTGCTTAAGCATTCTGTCGAAAATCGTAATGTCAGAAAACATTTCATGTCTTATTATGTCCGATTTAAGCCCAATAATTCGATAAAATAAAATAATAATTCCGAAGAGATAAGATTAATTCCGAAGGGATTTTGATTTTTCCGAAGGGATTTGGATTCCAACCGAGTTTTTGTGTTATCAACAACTCAAGTGCGCCAGATTCGTTTCATATAGTTAGCAGGAACCACAATGTATAAGTGCATTGCCGACTTATCCAATTGTTGCAATAGCGTCAGCTGACGGTTGGTCAGATGCAGTTAACTGGAACAAACGCTTCCATAATCCATATATGTAGTGGCGCGTAGAAATCGTAAACAGTTTTTAGATTCTTATGCAAAATGAAATAATGATTTTGTTTTGTATTTGCGCTGGTTGTGTAAGCCTTTGATGACGATTACAAATCATAAATAGTTCTTAGGATTTGTTTAAGCCGGTTTTTGCGATATCATCCGATAGAGGCAGTGTCCCTTTAAGCCCAATTCATCAGCCAAAGAATCAGTGTAATTATATGCATGACTGGGGCACCAAAGGCGTCGCCGAGCATTTTTGAGTGGTGGGGTGGTGGGGGGAGGGGGATGTGGAGGGGGAGAGAGAGGGAGAGGGAGAGGGAGAGGGAGAGGGAGAGGGAGAGGGAGAGGGAGAGGGAGAGGGAGAGGGAGAGGGAGAGGGAGAGGGAGAGGGAGAGGGAGAGGGAGGGGGAGGGGGAGGGGGAGGGGGAGGGGGAGAGGGAGAGGGAGAGGGAGAGGGAGAGGGAGAGGGAGAGGGAGAGGCTGACATGACGAAAAAATGCACCCCCCAATTTTTTGCATCATTTTTTTATGTGGATTTTCATGTTATAGTAGGTACTTGTTATTTAGCGCCGTCAAGCGGCGCGATTTTTGTGTGTGGGTTTTCCTGATCAAACCCAGAAATATAGGCGGTGGGCCATGTATAGGATAAGAAGCTAAAAATGTTATAAATTCAATTCAGCGTTACGAAGAACCGAATACGATGACGATGGCTTCCTTATGTGGATTTTCATGTTATAGTAGGCACTTGTTATTTAGCGCTGTCAAGCGGCGCGAATCTTTTTTACGGGTTTTCCCGATAAAAACCCAGAAATATGGGCGGTGGGCCATGTTTAGGATAAGAAGCTAAAAATTCTATAAATTCAATTAAGCGTTACGAGGAACCTAATACGATGACGAAGGCTGCGTTATGATGATGGCCATTGGCCACCGATGTGACGCGGCGAAGCGGTGTGACAATTTTAATTTTAGGTCGTGGTTAACGAAATTGTAATATTGGAACCAGACCGTGAGTGGAGCCAAGCCTTAGGTAACCCTTTTCCTGGTTACACAACTCGGTATGATGAAAAATATTGAAATGAAGGTAGTTGTTCATATACATTAGCCTCGGATAGTAAATCACGATGACCGGTGTCTGTCAGCGCTCAATAGTACAAACTAGTGCTAACCCGTCCGCTCCGCTGGACGATTAGCTGGCATCTCCGGGATGGAGGTATCCGCACCAATTCAGCACGTTAATTAACTGGACTGGAACTGGAACTGCGTAGGACATAATTACCTATTACCCGTCAAGGGATCACCGCCCCACCAACTCCGGTGCGTCGGTGACTTATCCCATCTCCCACATGTCCTATGCAAAACTAGCTGGCATCTCCGGGATGGAGGTATCCGCACAAATTCAGCACGTGAATTAACTGGGATTTTTAAACTGAATAAACTGAGCGATGCCGGATAGACGCTAGACAGACAGACAGACAGACAGACAGACAGACAGACAGACAGACAGACAGACAGACAGACAGACAGACAGACAGACAGACAGACAGACAGACAGACAGACAGACAGACAGACAGACAGACAGACAGACAGACAGACAGACAGACAGACAGACAGACAGACAGACAGACAGACAGACAGACAGACAGACAGACAGACAGACAGACAGACAGACAGACAGACAGACAGACAGACAGACAGACAGACAGACAGACAGACAGACAGACAGACAGACAGACAGACAGACAGACAGACAGACAGACAGACAGACAGACAGACAGACAGACAGACAGACAGACAGACAGACAGACAGACAGACAGACAGACAGACAGACAGACAGACAGACAGACAGACAGACAGACAGACAGACAGACAGACAGACAGACAGACAGACAGACAGACAGACAGACAGACAGACAGACAGACAGACAGACAGACAGACAGACAGACAGACAGACAGACAGACAGACAGACAGACAGACAGACAGACAGACAGACAGACAGACAGACAGACAGACAGACAGACAGACAGACAGACAGACAGACAGACAGACAGATGCTTATCAAATAGTAATAGATATAGATGATTATAATAACTGTATACATATGTATGTACCGAACTGTAACAAGCAACTGGTAACAGTGCAAATAATGGTTTGAAAGCAGCAAGAGACAGAACGACCTTTCCGCGCATAAATGGTCCCTGTGTATCTGGAGGAGCCTGAGGGAGATGGCTTGGGAATATGGTCCTGGCCTGGTCCCCACTATTAGCTCTTCGGTCCAGCAAGTTGGGCACCGCTGGAGCAGCTTCCGGGTGCCGATGCCCGCGCCTTTGCGTTCGCGTCGCCTTTTTCGGAACTCGGCAGACTAGCTAAACATGTAGCCCGCTTCAAAGTTAATATTTCATGAAGGGAGTGAGCCCTGGTGGAATTCATTTTCCCATTTTCCAAATTTGTATAAGCAATTGCGAAACTTGTGTCATGCCGCGAAGCATCACGAAATTTCCACTTTTTGACTGTGGATAGCTGGACTTTGACTGCTGCAAAGGCAATGTTTACGATAAATTGCTAACTTTTCCCGCAACAAGTGTGTGTGTGTGTGGGGGGGGGGTCAAACACCCCTCCTTCTGAGAGTGGGGAGTGGCGGGGGGCGTCCCCACGAACCTCCCGTCGGCGACGCCCCTGCATGTTACGGATGCAATTTCATTCGTTTTCCTTTCGGAGCAGCGGTGTGGAAGGGAAAACGAAGGAAATTTCATCCGTAACTGACTGAGCCCATTTCCACGTCGCAGGGGTGTAGGATCCTATTCAGTTGAGGGAGTTTAACGATGGTTACATTTTTGGTTCGGAACTACAGCTAAATTTTCCGCCGCTCAGCACCTGAACCCGGGCGGGGGTGCAAATATAATACAAATACCGTTAGCCATGTTTCGAGAAGAAGCAAATTAATTAGCCGACCAATCTCGCCGTCCAAGACGTGTAAACACCGCCAGCAGGCCATCGACACCCGACCCTCTCCACCCCACTTCCGACTAAACAGATGCCAAATACCCGGCGGTCAAGCAGTGCGATGACATCTGGCAGCGACGCGAGGAGGGAACGTACCGGACACCGGACACCCAATAGCCACCTGTCACCTACTACCAGCGGTGATCCGCCGTCCAGCAGATGTATAAACACCGCCAGCAGGCCATCAACACCCGACCCCCACCCCTCCTCCCCATCCCACTTGCCGACAAGGACGCGTGCCGTCCCCCAGACGCACCTGTATATACACACCCCTCCCCATCCCTCCCTCCCGCGTCGAAGAGGACCATTCTAGGCGGAGGCCACCTGCCTTCCCGCCGTCCACCAGAGTCGCGTAAACAAAAACCGCCGGCGGGGCCTTTCTCCCACCTCACCCACACCCCCTCCCACAATGCTCCTGCCCGACCGGACATATACAGAGTCACCTCACAGATCACCATATGTGAAAACTGCGACGCCAGTGCCCATCACGAGGCCGAGTCGGAAATCTGCAGCAGGGTGTGTAGGAAATAAACAAGAGCCGCTGCCGGGAGCCCGGCGGGCAAGCCGGCATATCGCCGGCCCCTGGGTTTACACTGGGAACAAGATGCGAAAACGCAAAATCCCGGCCTGCCGATCGGCTGATAAACAAACCACCGAGGCCATATCAACACCAACACCAACACCACCACCCACCGGAGGGCGGCCGGCATAGGCGGAAGCAACGGCGATATATAACGGGCAGAGGTGGTCAGAGAGAGATCAGTGGCGCCGGCAGGAGAACCTGAAAGAGTTGCACCGGCAAGGAGATCAGCGCCGGAGGTCGCGCCGGAGGGCCTCACCAGCAGTCGTGACGGGGACGGGGACGGAGTCAATACGCGCCGGACAAGTCGTGCAGGGCCCATTGAGATCAACAGTGCAGTGATGTCAGCCCTTTGAGACTGATGAAGCGGCCCGGTGATTGACTGAGTGTTGAGACGGACGCCGCGGACCGGATGTCGGGAGCCGTCGATCAACGCATCTGCCCGGGCTTCACCTGTCATAGTAAGGCCGCTGCTCATTCCCCCGCCCGCACAATATCCAAATATCCACGATCTGTCACCCTGTGTCGTACCTAACGGTCATATGCTCAGACAGGCGAGCTGGGAGGCGGTAGGGATCTCGGGCTGGGAGGGACGGGGCAGCCGGCCGGTCATGATCTAATGACCCAGGGAATGGATCTTTACCATGATGAGGGGAGGGGTGAAGTGTGGATTTTGAGGAGGGGCGGGGTCGGGGGTGTTATGGACTGATTGGCGGTGTGACGGGCCAGCAGAGGGGCGGGGGGAAATATGTGTCACGGGAGGGATGTAAATAAACTGTTCAGGCGCGTGACGTAGCTATTAATATGACATGTAACCGTACAGGTGTGGGGGGGGCATAATAAAGATGAAGGATTACAGAGACGGATGTTGTCATTGAACTGAACGGAGTGATGATCGATGAGTCACAAGGCGTGATGGAGTCGTAACGGGTTCGGCGTGCCCGAGGAGCCTATTCCGTTTTGCGTAAATTGACGCCGTCTCTTTTTCAATAGGAGACGAGCCTTGGGTAGTTATGAATGTATAGGAACGCTCGGCAAACTCTTGCGCCAAGGACGTGTCATTATTGGTCTTCTTAACGCCGTGGCTATATAAGACATTGGGTAAACATTATTTTAAGCTTTTATTTGACCGTACAATACCGTTTGCGAAATACCTCCTTCAGTTCACAGTTGGCAAAAATACGAAAGATCATCCCCAGCGTGAGATATGCAATTCGTTCTCAATTCGTCAGTTGCAATCCATCTTGAACAAAATATCTCTTCCTGGCGCATCATATTATAAATGTTTAATTATCGCATTGAAATTTAAGTCAAAGTTAGAAACAAAGCTTAGTTTAATTATTTCGTTTAAATGTATCCGAACCAATTGCCAAGCTCATTGTCAGTCAACACGTCTGATTTGAGAGTAGCCGCTAGCAAGCTATCGGTTGGTTCAAAGTTTACAGTATATGATAGTAAGCCGTGCTTCTATATAAAACATTTACATTATAAGCTTAACTGCAACTCAACGTTTGTAAGGAGATATATAATTTATCCAATTATCTTACGCCTGAACAAAATGTTCACGGCGATGTATTGGCACCGGTTCCGCGAAGCAGTATCATGTAATTTAAGGATGACAGGGCTTTGACATCACAGCGATGGCCGCTGTATTATGACGCGGCCGGGCTCAGCGACGGATCCGCCGTGGACGGCGGCGGGGAGGGGGATAATTGACACCAGCTGGTATAGCACGGCAGACGGAGGGCAGGGGAGCCGGCCCAGGCGCGTAACGCTGTGTGAGTCAGGCGATGAAGTTGTAGATGTGTTTCGAATAGTTAAAGCTGTAGACGTTTTCAGTTACGTAGAATTGTACACGTGATTGTTTAAAGATGGATATAGATATGACGGACCAGCCAATGGCACTAACTTGGGGTTACCCGGGATAACACTAGCGACGTACACACACACACACACACACACACACACACACACATACATATGCACGCACACACGCACACGCACACGCACACGCACACGCACACGCACACGCACACGCACACGCACACGCACACGCAGCTCAGTTCCCGCAACTTTTCTGGAGAAGCTACGCCACTGCTATGTCGTATTTTCCTATTCCAATCTTGATTTTAATAGGAATTACAGGAAAACTAGAATCAGCTTCCGCTATATTAAGTGTGTGTGTGTGTTTGGTGGGGGGTGGGGGGGGGGGTTGGCCGCCATAAAAGGGGGGTCGACTCTCCGGTTTTAAAAAGTGGGTGGGGGGGGGGGGAGGTCGCGACTCCCTCGTCAGCGACGCCCCTGGATGGCACGTACGACAATAAGTGTGGTGGCACATGGGGGGCTGTTTGTTGTTTATTATACAAACTGTACAAACACCGGTCCACAGCACGGCGTAGAGTATGAAATAAATTGTATTAATCCAATGGATTTGTGATCCAGTCTAATCCAATTTGATTTGGATTGGATTGTAACATAAATTTTGCCTTTTCATGGATTTGGATTGGACTTTATTCATTCTTATATGTTGAATATTCAACAACCATTAAATGTAAGCAGTTCACTATAGGTGGTTCTGCATGATAATTGATTAATTTGCGAAAAGTTGATTTATAACAAAACAACTTATTCAAAGAACTGTTATCTAGGTACAATTTTACAATTTTTTGCAAACCGGAATGAACTGGTTCGGATCGGATCAGCTTTGCAGACCTCTCATAGATTTGGATTGGATCTGGATTATGACTTCATGGATTTGGTTGGATTGGATTGGCAATCACTCAATCCATTTCATACTCTGGAACGGAGCACCTACCGTCCTCCACGCCGCTATTTTCCTGCATGTAGCACACATAAAAACGCGCTGTCCCGGAGTCGTCGGTCCGCTCCCCGGAATGTAGCCGAGTTCCCGGATGAGCTGCGGCAGCGACAGCGGTGCAGTGACCACCGGTGTTGGCCCACCTGCGGCCTGCGGGGAGCCGCACCCACCGTCTGTCCGCACCTGCAGCTCCTGGCAATCAGCAGCTGTGCACCGGCCGATAGAGGCAGGGTGCTGGCAGCTGTGGGAGGCGACTGGCCCCGTATTTAACCCTCGAGTCCAGTGGCATGTTACGCATGCGTCCAGCTACATCACCCCGCGTGTTACCCTCGAGTCCAGCGGGATGACCTCGTGTTACATCTGATTCCAGTGTCCAGCTGGACCCGTCACTACAGCCGACAGCAGGTGGCAGGGAAACTACAGGTGGCAGGGACACTACAGGTGGCAGGGATACTACAGTTGACAGGGACACTACAGTTGGCAGGGACACTACAGGTGGCAGGGACACTATATGTGGCAGGGACACTACAGGTGTCAGGGCCACTACAGGTGCCAGGGACACTACAGCTGACTGGGACACTACATGTGGCAGGGACACTACATGTGGCAGGGATACTACAGTTGACAGGGACACTACAGGTGGCAGGGACACTACATGTGTCAGGGCCACTACAGGTGCCAGGGACACTACAGCTGACAGGGACACTACAGGTGGCAGGGACACTACAGTTGACAGGGACACTACAGGTGACAGGGACACTACATCTGACAGCAGGTGGCAGGGTCACTACGGGTGGCAGGGACACTACAGCTGACAAGGGCACTAAGGGTGACAGGGGCACTACAGTTGACAGGGACACTACAGTTGACAGGGACACTACAGTTGACAGGGACACTACAGGTGACAGGGACACTACATCTGACAGCAGGTGGCAGGGTCACTACGGGTGGCAGGGACACTACAGCTGACAAGGACACTACAGGTGGCAGGGACACTACAGCTGACAGCAGGTGGCATGGACACTACAGGTGGCAGGGATACTACAGTTGACAGGGACACTACATGTGTCAGGGACACTACAGGTGGCAGGGACACTACAGTTGACAGGGACACTACAGGTGGCAGGGACACTACATGTGACAGGTACACTACAGGTGGCAGGGACACTACAGCTGGCAGGGACACTACATGTGGCAGGGACACTACAGCTGACAGCAGGTGGCATGGTCACTACGGGTGGCAGGGACACTACAGTTGACAAGGACACTACAGGTGGCAGGGACACTACAGCTGACAAGGACACTACAGGTGGCAGGGGCACTACAGCTGACAGCAGGTGGCATGGTCACTATGGGTGGCAGGGACACTACAGCTGACAAGGACACTACAGGTGGCAGGGACACTACAGCTGACAGCAGGTGGCATGGTTACTACGGGTGGCAGGGACACTACAGCTGACAAGGACACTACAGGTGGCAGGGATACTACAGTTGACAGGGACACTACATGTGACAGGGACACTACAGCTGACTGGCTGGCCGGGACACTGTAGCTGACAGGGACAATACATGTGGCAGGGACACTACAGCTGACAGCAGGTGGCCGGGTCACTGCAGCTGACTGCCTGTTGCTGCTGCCGCTGCAAAGTATAGGCTATTTTAGGCCCAGTCCTGGGGCTCTGGCCTTGCTGGGAATCTGTCCCGATCTCTGCCATCCGGGTCGGCCGGCCCGCACGCGTCGGCGAATATGGCAGAAGTGGCAGAGGTGGCAGAGTGGCAGAGGTAGCAGAGGTGGCAGAGGTGGCAGAGGTAGCAGAGGTGGCAGAGGTGGCAGAGGTAGCAGAGGTAGCAGAGGTGGCAGATGTGGCAGAGGTGGCAGAGGAGGAAGAGGTGACAGAAGTGGCAGAGGTGGCAGATGTGGCAGAGGTGGCAGAGGTAGCAGAGGTACCAGAGGAGGCAGAGGTGGCGGATGTGGCTGATGTGGCAGATGGGGCAGAGGTGGCATAGGTGGCATAGGTGGCATAGGTGGCAGAGGTGGCAGAGGTGACAGAGGTGGCAGAAGTGGCAGAGGTGGCAGAGGTGGCAGAAGTGGCAGAGGCAGCAGAGGTGGTAGAGGTGGCAAAAGTGGCAGATGCAGCAGAGGCAGCAGAGGTGACAGAGGTGACAGAGGTGGCAGAGGTGGCAGAGGTGACAGAGGTCGCAGAGGTCGCAGAGGTGGCTGATGTGGCAGAGGTGGCAGAGGTGGCAGAGGTGGCAGAGGTGGCAGAGGTGGCAGAGGTGGCAGAGGTGGCGGAGGTGGCAGCGGTGGCAGAGGTGGCAGAAGTGGCAGAGGTGGCAGAAGTGGCAGAGGCAGCATAGGCAGCAGAGGTGCCAGAGGTGGCAGAAGTGGCAGAGGTGGCAGAGGTGGCAGAGGTGGCAGATGTGGCAGAAGTGGCAGAGGTGGCAGAGGTGGCAGAGGTGACAGAAGTGGCAGAGGTGGCAGAAGTGGTAGAGGTGACAAAGGTGGCAGAGGTGGCAGAGCTGGCATAGGTGGCAGAGGTGGCAGAGGTGGCAGAAGTGGCAGAGGCAGCAGATGTAGCAGAGGCAGCAGAGGCGGCAGGGGGAGGCGGTGTGAATGTTTGTGTGGTCTGACCCTGTGAGTCACTGCCACTGATGGTTGACGTTATAACACCGTCAGTGATGAATTATCTCACACTTGAACTTCTTGACGGGCAAAACTGTGTCACATCACTGTTGGTGACACAATCCCTTTACCGGCAGTATTGGCTGACTTCCTGTCAGCGTCAGCTTGGTGCGACTGACCATCAGGCTGACGGCTGACGGCTTCAGGGGCGGCATCCTGCTCCCAGCACGCCGCCCACACCAGCAGCAGTCTCCGGCACGCCGCCCATACCAGCAGCAGTCTCCAGCATCCTCCTCCCCGGCACGCCACCCACACCAGCAGCAGTCTCCGGCACGCCACCCATACCAGCAGCAGTCGCCAGCACGCCGCCCACACCAGCAGCAGTCGCCAGCACGCCGCCCATACCAGCAGCAGTCTCCGGCACGCCGCCCATACCAGCAGCAGTCTCCGGCACGCCGCCAATACCAGCAACAGTCTCCGGCACGCCGCCCATACCAGCAGCAGTCTCCGGCACGCCGCCCATACCAGCAGCAGTCTCCGGCACGCCGCCAATACCAGCAGCAGTCTCCGGCACGCCGCCCACACCAGCAGCAGTCTCTGGCACGCCGCCCATGCCAGCAGCAGTCTCCGGCACGCCGCCCATAACAGCAGCAGTCCCCGGCATCCTCCTCCCCAGCACGCCGCCCACACCAGCAGCAGTCTCCAGCATCCTCCTCCCCGGCACGCCGCCCACACCAGCAGCAGTCTCCAGCATCCTCCTCCCCGGCACGCCGCCCACACCAGCAGCAGTCTCCGGCATCCTCCTCCTCGGCACGCCGCCCACACCAGCAGCAGTCTCCAGCATCCTCCTCCCCGGCACGCCGCCCACACCAGCAGCAGTCTCCGGAATCCTCCTCCTCGGCACGCCGCCCATACCAGCAGCAGTCTCCGGCACGCCGCCCATACCAGCAGCAGTCCTCGGCACGCCGCCCACACCAGCAGCAGTCTCCGGCACGCCGCCCATACCAGCAGCAGTCCCCGGCATCCTCCTCTCCGGCACGCCGCCCATACCAGCAGCAGTCTCCAGCATCCTCCTCCCCGGCACGCCGCCCATACCAGCAGCAGTCTCCGGCATCCTCCTCCCCGGCACGCCGCCCACACCAGCAGCAGTCCCCGGCATCCTCCTCCCCGGCACGCCGCCCATACCAGCAGCAGTCTCCAGCATCCTCCTCCCCGGCACGCCGCCCACACCAGCAGCAGTCTCCGGCATCCTCCTCCCCGGCACGCCGCCCATACCAGCAGCAGTCCTCGGCACGCCGCCCACACCAGCAGCAGTCTCCGGCAGCCTCCTCCCCGGCACGCCGCCAATACCAGCAGCAGTCCTCGACACGCCGCCCACACCAGCAGCAGTCTCCGGCATCCTCCTCCCCGGCACGCCGCCCATACCAGCAGCAGTCCTCGGCACGCCGCCCACACCAGCAGCAGTCTCCGGCACGCCGCCCATACCAGCAGCAGTCTCCGGCACGCCGCCCATACCAGCAGCAGTCTCCGGCACGCCGCCCATACCAGCAGCAGTCCCCGGCATCCTCCTCTCCGGCACGCCGCCCATACCAGCAGCAGTCTCCAGCATCCTCCTCCCCGGCACGCCGCCCATACCAGCAGCAGTATCCGGCATCCTCCTCCCCGGCACGCCGCCCACACCAGCAGCAGTCCCCGGCATCCTCCTCCCCGGCACGCCGCCCATACCAGCAGCAGTCTCCAGCATCCTCCTCCCCGGCACGCCGCCCACACCAGCAGCAGTCTCCGGCATCCTCCTCCCCGGCACGCCGCCCATACCATGGCAGCAGTCCTCGGCACGCCGCCCACACCAGCAGCAGTCTCCGGCAGCCTCCTCCCCGGCACGCCGCCAATACCAGCAGCAGTCCTCGACACGCCGCCCACACCAGCAGCAGTCTCCGGCATCCTCCTCCCCGGCACGCCGCCCATACCAGCAGCAGTCCTCGGCACGCCGCCCACACCAGCAGCAGTCTCCGGCACGCCGCCCATACCAGCAGCAGTCTCCGGCACGCCGCCCATACCAGCAGCAGTCTCCGGCACGCCGCCCATACCAGCAGCAGTCTCCGGCACGCCGCCCATACCAGCAGCAGTCTCCGGCACGCCGCCCATACCAGCAGCAGTCTCCGGTGGGTACCAACTCGGATTACCAGCTGATTAACGAGGGTCGCACGCCGGCTGACATGGCGAGTCCAGCTGTCACGGCCTCTCCCGTTGACACACCGCCCGGCGACCCTGACACTGACCGCCGCCAGGTGCAGGGGAGGGTGGCAGGGGGGTGCCGGGGGAGGGCAAAGGGCGGTGTGGGAGGGACAGGAGGTGGTGTGGGAGGAACAGGGGCGATATGGGAGGGGCAGGTGGTGGTGTGGGAGGGGCCCATGGTGCGGTGTGAGAGGGGCAGGGGGCGGTTTGGGAGGGACAGGGGGACAGGCTCGTATGTCGTATGTATGTATCGTACATATGTCTCGTTTGTCGTATGTCAGGCTGGTATGTAATATCCTTGATGAGTGGAAGTGATTTATTCATTCACACCGAGTTATACACTTTTATTTTTACGAGGAGAGGCCCTCTCAGGTTTTCGGGAACAGCAGAAAGACGGCGGGCTGTGCACCGCTGTTTTTGCACAGCTGTTCGGGCATCAATGACCCACATTTAATACACATGTTTGACCTCGGGTCACCTCAGGTCAGGTTACCAGGTCAGAGCAAGTGACCACACTTCCAAATAAAAGTTAGTTGTGCCAAAGCCACAGTGTTAGACCGAGCTGTTTGAAACTCACAGGACTCAGTAAGGCTCATAAGTGACTACAATTCTGTTATCTCGTTTTGTATACAGGTCGATCTCGTGACCTCTACATTACGTCAATGGAAAACATGCAAATGCTTCTTATTCATAGAATAGGCATTAGTTTAGACCAATTATTGAAGACCATGCTATTATAAATCATTGTTGATGACTCAGGTATAATTTTTTCTCAGTGACCCCTACAAGGGTGTCTGAAGTTGTCTGAGCTTACCAATACGCTTTTGCCATATCTCTGGCTAGAATATCGAGACGTGAAATCGTCACCATTGTGTGCGTGCGTACGTGCGTGCGTACTTGCGTACGTGCGTACGTGCGTACGAGCGTACGAGCGTACGTGCGTACGTGCGTGCGTGCGTGCGTGCGTGCGTGGGTGTGTTTGATTTAAAGGGAATGTTTCACCTTTCTGAAAGTTGTCAAATATACGCTGGTTGTAGTCGAAAATATGAAGTAAGTGCTGCTGAAAACGATGGTGATATTTTTTCTCTCGAAAAGTCACTTAACTTTGTGCATTTTCATTTTATTTGGGATGATGACGTCAATATTGAGCTATAGACCGCCGCTGATTGACTGACAAAGTGGGATTGGCTGACAAAGTGTCTGTCAGCCAATCAGCGGCGGCACTATCATAGACTCCATTTTGCAAACTATAAATTAAATTGCTTTAAAACGGCTAAGTTTTGGGGAAAATGACCTTAGTATTTTCGACATTTCAATAACGGCCAAAGATAATGGCTATCTCAGTTCAAAACCAATACAAAGGCGAAACATTTCCTTTAACCCTCGCCCTACGGGGAGGGGGCTTGACAGCACCCCCTGCTGTTTTTCTTGAATAACTTTTAAGACATGCGGAGCATCGTGCAAAAAAATTCGGTAGCTGAGTTTACAACAATTATACGCAAGTTTTACAAATTTATTTGAAATTAATTGAGTAGTTTGGGAAATAATCATATTTTGATGACGTCATGTTGGTGGAAAAACGATAAATATTTGAAAAATAGTAGGAAACCGAGTTTTAAAGTAATTTGCAAACGCAATTCACCAAAAATAGAAAATAACATTCTCTTTAAAATAAGTATCTCGGATTTGCAAAACTTTGGGTTTTTGACCCCCAAAATAAAAATAAAGATTTTTTTGGGGGGGAAAATCCCCACAAAATCAAAATTTTCGAAGATGTTAGAAAACCGGAATTATGTGAGAGAACTGAGCATGGACAATACCCATACAAAATGTCAAAGCAATATCTTCATTTTTGACTGAGTGATAGCTCCCTAAGTGTAAGAAACTGATCACGTCATTTTTTAAATAACTTTTTTTGACTTTTTTGACAAGATACGAACAAATAATTACCTTTTCTGTATTTCTGAGACAACACTGGTTTAATAACATACCTTTTTATTTACATTGATCAATTTCTAATTTTGAGGTTTTCTGAAGAGCAAAATCGCTGTTTTAGACGTGATATCCGAGGTCATTCACTTGACCTGGAAGGTCACCCGTTGACCTGAAACCTAAAAATCGCATACTGTTAGATTCCTCTCATGACAGGCAATATGCTGGTTCTTACTGCATTGCTCTAAGTTGCTTGGTTTGGAAGTTAACGGGGTCAGGCCTGTCAGGCCCCACGTAGTGCGAAGGTGAAAGAATCTCCCGTAGGGCGAGGGTTGAGGCCGCTTAACTCATTGTTAAATTGGTTAATGGTTTTGGATTATGTGTCTCATCGATACGTTTCCGGCAATGTGCAGCATAACCTACCTGGGTCACCTGACGACCTTGAATGATCTTGACCTGAGGCCAAATTGTGAATTTGACCAAACCCGATTATCATGGCAATGTTTCGTAGCACTGGACGAGACGAAAATGATGACGATAAAATTATTTTGCCTGTCTTTATTAGGTAAAAAGTTCCGTCCTAAAGCTTCCGTCCTAAACAATTTGAACTGGTGGTAAAGAAAAATCGTGAAGTAGGTAAAAGTTTTTAACGAAAAACGTCTTGACAAAAAAACAGCCAGTGCGACCATTGGTGACCTCTTGAGCCTTAACTATTGACCTGATCTAAAATGTGAGTACACCTTAGCGATTGCATGACAGTTTAGTCATGTTCAGTCCTTTCGATAGTCTTTTTGTTTGTTCCTAGCTATCATAGTTCCCGATTTTTCGGGGAGGGGGTGGGGTGCCAAACTCCTAAAATTGGAAAGTTTGACCTTTTGATGACCTCTGGTAACCTCAATATTGACCTGAGCCAAAGAAGACCCAAATAATTTCGACATAAATTTTGACGAACTATCGTTATTTTGACTTTTGGTTTGTACTTGGTTTTTGCCTTCGTCCCATATGAGCCGAGTTCTAGGGGGATTTCAGACCAAGATTCCGACGCCCCTCCACCGGCACGGTGGAGGGGCCGAGTTGCGCACCGGCACGGATATGAGCCGAGTTCGAGGGGGATTTCAGACCAAGATTCCGACGCCCCTCCACCGGCACGGTGGCGCTGAGTACCGGCACGGCGCGGGAGAAATCCTAACATCATAACTCAGGAACTCGAGGAAACTTTCCAAAAACTGCAAACAGCTTGTGAAAGCGTTTGGTCATCTCGATAGTGGACTAACAGACTATGTACAATTATACATACAGTGTATTCAAAACCTTCCACGGGGTGGGTGTTACGGTTTCACTTCAACAGGATGCAGCACAGGCTCTACAAAAACAGCAAAAGCCAATACAAGTACAAGCCAATACGTCGAGGTAAGAGACAATACAAGTAAATAATGCAGGGGAAAAATAAGTAAGACACATACACAGTGAGCACTCACAGGTCGCAGATAGCAGATTTAGAAGTGCCTAGGGTGGTGACCCCGCTGATATCAGGGGACAGGCCGTTCCAGGCAGCCGCGGCTCGGCAAGAGAATACGCTCTGCGTGGCGGACAGACGGCATTTGCGGAGCTGCAGGGATCCGCGGTCAGAGGCGCGAGTCTCGCGGGTCGACGCAGCGGCGCGGGGGTGAAGAGCGCGCGGATGTCGACAGGCACGCCCTCCTGCTTCAACGCCTTGAACACTTTCACAAGGTCATGGTGAGCCACCATGGCCTCGATCCTTGGCCATCCTAGGGAATTAAGGCCGGAGAGATGTGGATATGTTTTTTTGTTCCAGTGATTACTCGGGCGGCAAATTTGATTACTTTTTTTATTTTTGTATAGTTGACCCTTGGCCGCTCCACCGCACACGCAGAGACAATAGTGGATGTGTGGGAAAACATACGCCTGCAGTATGATAATTTCGAGGACTTCGCTGGAAAAGTAGTGCCGAAATCTATAGAGTGAGACGAGGATTCCGTTGCATTTTGAGACCACGCCGTAGACATGCGCGTCCCATGACAGACAGCGTTCTAGAACGACCCCGAGGATTTTTAATTTCTTTGTAGGTGCAATGGTCGTGTCACAAATTTCAAAGTGGAATCCTGATGTTTTTTTCAGATTATGCTTGGAGCCAACAAGAAGAAATTCAGTTTTCTTTTCATTGATTTTGAGAGTTTGCGCCGAACCATGCTTGAAGTTCGAGAAGAGTGAGTTCCAGTCGGTTTTTCAGGGCATCAAGCCCGGGTTTGTCAGGGGCGCGCAGTCCAGGTGGACGGTGCCATCCGCGTATGAGATGAGGTGACCATGGGTAAAATGTCTAGACATGTCATTTGTGAATAAGATGAAGAGGATTGGTCCAACAATCGAGCCCTGGGGCACGCCGCACGACATCGGTAAAGTCAGCTGCCCGCCTCTCACCACCTGGGCACGGTCACTCAGGTAGCTGCGGAACCACGCAGTGTCGATGCCACACCAGGCCATCTTACTCAGGAGAAGGTCGTTGTCGACGCTGTCGAACGCCTTTGAAAGATCATACGTCGTTACCGACGATAGAAGACATATGTCAATGTTAAGAGCAAGGCGCTCGACAGCGCCGAACACAGCATCCTCAGTGGAGTGTCCTTGCTTATACGTGTACTGGGATGGGCTCAGTAGGTTGGCCGAGTTAAAATATACTGTCAGCTGACTTCATACAACCTTCACTAATATCTTCGACAGCGCGCTAAGTAGCGAGATTGACCTAATGTTAGAGGGTATCTGAGGGTCACCGAATTATGAGTTAATACTGATGACGTCTCGGCTGAACGGGAAGGTGTGAGCTCAGGGGCTGTGGTGGCGGCGGCGGCGAGTGGTAGTGACAACCAGCCGCCGATCCTGACTCAGCCCAGCTCGCCGCCGCGCCGGATCGAGAGCTGTCAGCGATGCTGACTCAGGCCACGCCACATGTTGCGCGCGGGCGGCGCGGGCGGCGCGGGCTGCGGGGGCGGCGGAGGCGGCCCACGCCCGCCACTTGACTCGATGTGTCATCGGTGGCCGCGCACCTGTCTGCTGGAGGTGAGCTGGCCGAGGGAGGGGGGCATCGGACACGAGTGGGGAGGGAGGGGGCAGCCGCCGGCATAGAAGAGCGCCACTGTTGACAGTGACAGTCGACAGGGACAGTTGGAGGGGGCAGCCGCCGGCATAGAAGAGCGCCACTGTTGACAGTGACAGTCGACAGAGACAGTTGGAGGGGGCAGCCGCCGGCATAGAAGAGCGCCACTGTTGACAGTGACAGTCGACAGAGACAGTTGGAGGGGGCAGCCGCCGGCATAGAAGAGCGCCACTGTTGACAGTGACAGTCGACAGGGACAGTTCACTGTTGACAGTGACAGTCGACAGGGACAGTTCACTGTTGACAGTGACAGTCGACAGGGACAGTTCACTGTTGACAGTGACAGTCGACAGGGACAGTTGGAGGGGGGCAGCCGCCGGCATAGAAGAGCGCCACTGTTGACAGTGACAGTCGACAGGGACAGTTCACTGTTGACAGTGACAGTCGACAGGGACAGGTGGAGGAAGCGTTAGTCACAGCCCGCTGAGTTATTATACCGGGAACAATGGACGAGTTTACCAGCGGCGCCGGTCACGGCTGGTTATGTGACCGCTGGTGTGACCGCTGGTGTGACCGCTGGTGTGACCGCTGGTTATGTGACCGCTGGTGTGACCGCTGGTTGCGTCCGCTGGTGTGACTGCTAGTGTGACCGCTGGTGTGACCGCTGGTGTGACCGCTGATTGCGTCCGCTGGTGTGGCCGCTAGTGTGACCGCTGGTTGCGTCCGCTGGTGTGACCGCTGGTGTGACCGCTGGTGTGACCGCTGGTTGCGTCCGCTGGTGTGACCGCTGGTGTGACCGCTGGTGTGACCGCTGGTGTGACCGCCGGTGTGACCGCTGGTGTGACCGCTGGTGTGACCGCTGGTGTGACCGCTGGTTGCGTCCGCTGGTGTGACTGCTGGTGTGACCGCTGGTATGACCGCTGGTGTGACCGCTGGTGTGACCGCCGGTGTGACCGCTGGTTGCGTCTGCTGGTGTGACTGCTGGTGTGACCGCTGGTGTGACCGCTGGTGTGACCGCTGGTTGCGTCTGCTGGTGTGACTGCTGGTGTGACCGCTGGTATGACCGCTGGTGTGACCGCCAGTGTGTGACCGCTGGTGTGACCTCTGGTGTGACCACTGGTGTGACAGCTGGTGTGACTGCTGGTGTGACCGCTGGTGTGACTGCTGGTTGCGTCCGCTGGTGTGACCGCTGGTTGCGTCCGCTGGTGTGACCGCTGGTGTGACAGCTGGTGTGACTGCTGGTGTGACCGCTGGTGTGACTGCTGGTTTGACTTCTGGTGTGACTGCTGGTGTGACCGCTGGTGTGACCGCTGGTGTGACCGCTGGTTGCGTCTGCTGGTGTGACTGCTGGTGTGACCGCTGGTATGACAGCTGGTGTGACCGCCAGTGTGTGACCGCTGGTGTGACCTCTGGTGTGACTGCTGGTGTGACCGCTGGTTGCGTCCGCTGGTGTGACAGCTGGTGTGACTGCTGGTGTGACCGCTCGTGTGACCGCTGGTGTGACCGCCGGTGTGACCGCTGGTTGCGTCTGCTGGTGTGACCGCTGGTATGACCGCTGGTGTGACCGCTGGTGTGACCTCTGGTGTGATCGCTGGTGAGACCGCTGGTTGCGTCCGCTGGTGTAACCGCTGGTGTGACCGCTGGTTGCGTCCGCTGGTGTGACCGCTGGTGTGACCGCTGGTGTGATCGCTGGTTGCGTCCGCTGGTGTGACCGCTGGTGTGACCGCTGGTGACCGCTGGTTGCGTCATGGCATGTTACAGGAGGCAGCTGTTCGCGGTCACATGCGGTTCAGCGGTTTCCAGCAGGCCCCGCCCCTTTCCTCATGCGTTATCACAAGCAGCCGTCCCTTGAACACAGAATGCCGCGACGCGCCACTTCACGTGACAGTTCATCCTGCCAGTTGCTCCTTGCCAACCGCCGGAACCGCAGCCAACCGCAGCCGTGTGACGTCATACCTTTCGCTCATCCCCACTTTTTGTTACCCCACAGGCTGCCGACCATTGCTGGCCGCTGAACCGCAGCCAACCGCAGGGCCCATGAACAGACCTAGGGACTCGTCTTAAGGAAACTTGACTGGGGGGGGGGGGGGGGGGGGGCTGGCGTGAACCTCAATACCTACATACATTGGGGTTGGGAACAGGTAGTGGGATTTTACGCACAACAAAGGCAATTTCGCGTATGCTGTAGATGCGCCTCATGGAGAGCTTTCGATTGCCGCCTTGTGCGGCTCGCTGTGGTTATTGGTTCAGAAGATAACGAGGGGGAGAATATGCCCCCCCCCCCCCCCCCAGCTGTTCGGCTGAATATCCCAGCGGGGCGCGGGTTAAACGCATGGGAGATTGCCGGCTTCTGCTGACAGTTCCAGAAGGCTTAGCTAGAAATGGTGTGTTGCTGCCGAAATCGTGCCGGTACTGCCATTTACTGAGATGCAGTGCGGTTGGAGCGCCTTTTAGGGTACGTAAAAATCAGCAGCGTGCTATTTTAGAGGGATATAATTTTGCGTTGGTGCACATGGGCGTCGGCGGCGGGAGGTGGAACGCGTCCCCCCCCCCCCGTTCAAAAATCAGGGGGACGTCCCCCCCCCCCCCCAAGAAAGTAGACTTGCTTTATTTTTGTTTTGCTGAATTCGTTCCAAAGGATATGAAACTTAATGTATTCTTAGCTCAAATTACATGTATTTTTTAACCATATATCGTTAAGTCCTTTCTTTGAACTTAAAGATGTAGGCACTTAATTACTTTGTAGAAAATACAATTATGATATGGCAGCTAAAAGTTGGTACACAAGATTGGCTTCTGGTATGATTGAATGTCAAGTTTATCCATTCATTCACCATTCATTCCAAGGCCTTAGATACAATTCAGCCAAGGCAGCGAATAGTGTGACGTCATGGGTACATCCAATGGCGTCGCCGCAGGGGAGGGGGCACCCCCCCCCCCCCCTGTCGTCGGGCTGGGGGATTACCCCCCCCCCCCCGTTTTGGAGACATAAATCCATACTTTGTTTAGTAATATTGCAGGTTTCAATATCATAAAAAACATTTTGGAAAAAGTATTAGTGCAATGGAATGGAAGGGATCAGGATGATATTTCTACTTTTCTTGAAGGAAGTTGACAGGAATTTAAATGGAATTTCAGTAGCAGACAAATGGGCATATTATAGCGTTAATGTGCCCTATTTGTTGTTGAGGCACACTTTGTGTTTACTGAAAGGAAACACCGGCGGATAGTTTTACGACATGAACGTTTTTTTGTGTGCAAGTTTTCAGCCACAGCCACTCTGCGGCTGGGAGCGGCCTATGTTGCCACCTGCCACTCTTTTTGCCGCGTGTTCTGTTTTACCGTGTGTATTTTTCATCACTGTATGTTTTACTGTTTTTATCCTATTGTGTATTATTAATGTAATGACGTGGATTCCACAAAAGCCATATTATGGAGGTTCCGAAATACATATCTGTATCTGTATCTGCACTTCGACCGAATAGCTGCGAAGAAATATGCTTCTGAAAACCATGGCTACGGTCGGGCCGCTCATACGTAGATTTCCCCCTAGTTGACGGAAGACCTCGCTCCGCTCGGTAATCAAAGATTCAAACTGGTCCTCAAACTGGCCGGGTCCTGACCTAGGAAATGTATCCATTCAAAAGCTTCGGACTAAATTTATCCAATTAAATATGCCAGCCATTTCGTTCAAGTTCTGCGAAAATGCGTTCAAAGTTTACAAACCGAGGTAGTTTTCGGATAACTACTTCATCCATTACTCCAAGTATATGAGCTACTTCATCCGCATCCGTTTCGGCCAGCCGTCCACACACGACTACCCCGCACAACGAGCCTGCGGCAGTCACCGGTTCCGGGGCGATCCGTCCTCCTGTACGGGCACCCCCGGTCGGTCAGCATGCAGAACTGTGAGATGCGCTGAGCTTATGAAGAAGATAGAAAAAAACACGCCAGTGACTTTGTATCGCACCACCGACCTCCTAAATATCTATCAAACCCCTGACCCTGACCCCCATGACCACCGAGCCAGTGTCCCCCGAAAGTAAACAGACAGTCCAGTGGCAGCCGGAAGGCGCATATAAGTTCTGATATTCACGGCATATTAAGAATAATTAGAATTGCAGTCTATTGTGATCATGGATCGACGCAAGATTTGCTTACGATGTGCGAACCTATACATCCCCATGCTAACATGCTAAATTCAGCGGTTTTTACTGCAAGGTGCGCGGAGTTATTAAGCAATCGGATGACATCCGAACGAACAGACGGACAGGTGGCTGCCACTTCTTATACAGGGTCTTTCTCTAGAACTGTACTTTTTAATCTGGTCGTTAAGGACATGTGCAATGGATTCGTATAGGTACAATTGGTATCATCTGGTCGAGAATACCTGGAAATTTTGGTATTTGGTCATTTTAAACGTTGTTTGTCGCATGCGGACATGCTTTGCGAAACATTGCTATCCAATGTCAAACTTGATTTCGTCGGATTTGGCAGTGATAGTTTGTTTTTGTGTGAAGGTGCGCCAATGTCGTCTTTGTTAAACGCATCTGTTTTACACAAGAATACTGCATTTTGTCATTGTACTCGTGAACGTTCATTGTTGGTGATTGTTTACTCATTTCCACCGAACTGCTTGAACCTCAGCTTGGCCAGCTGAGACTCAAAGGGAGCCCCTGCAGGTGCACACAGGCCTTTGCCCGACAGCGCAGGTGCCGCACAGCTCGGCTCAGTTTTCCCTCCTCGACTAACTCAGCAAGGGCCTCCACCGTTGCATTCAGGTCCTTCAGTGATGGTGGTGGTGTCTTCCGTAGGTCGACCATAGCGACATCCCAGAACCAGTAGTCCAAGGGCGAGAGGTCGGGCCTCTTGGCGGGCCAGGGGTGGACAGAGGCGACTGATGATCCGATCGCTCTTTACGCTGAGCTCGGCGAGGAGAGAACGGAGCCATCGCTGGATTGGCTGGATGGATGCTGCTTTTTGTTTGCTGATTTTGCCGCATTGTTTTTTCCAGAATAAAATACGTTATGAACATTGCACGTGGGGCATTCCACGACATTTCGACCATTTTTCCCTCAAATTTTAACCCTCATCTCTCACTTTTTGTTCAAAATTGGTATATAGGGTTAGATTGGGTCCTGAATTCAGCTGAGGAAATATTAGCTTGATCTGACCTCATATTTTTTAGTTATAGCCTCGGGCATTTTGGCAAGGTCACGCTGCAGAGTGACCTTGCCAAAATGCCCGAGGCTATAACTAAAAAATCTGAGGTGAGATCAAGCTAATATTGCCTCAGCTGAATTCAGGACCCAATCTAACCCTATATACCAATTTTGAACAAAAAGTGAGAGATGAGGGTTAAAATTTGAGGGAAAAATGTGTTTTAACGCTGATAATTGCTGAAATAATGGACTAAATGACATTGAGGACCCTGTTTTATGTCTTAAGCGTGTGTAAAGCTCATACAACTGCAAAAGAGTGCATTTACTTTCAGGACGGAAACCCGTATAATCCCTTTAAGGAGACGAATATATTGCATACCCGAAATTCTTAAAACAAGGTCACATGTCAGGTCAGATCAGGTCAAAGGCCAACATAAGGAATTTGAGTTTTTTGGGCCATACTTTCCATCCAAAGCCTTAGATTGCGACTATTATCGCACAAGGTGCTCTCAAAGGTATAACGCATCTCCCGTATAAGCGAAAGTGAATTTGTAAGCAAAGGTCAAGGTCAATGTCAGGTCACAAAAGGGCACAAGTCTACGAAAGCCATGCGACACATGTTGTATGGGTTATTTTACACGTATAATTCGATAGTAGCAGTCATTTTCACAACCTGACCCCATATACTGACCCTCAGGTCAAGGTCAGGTCACAACAAGGGACAACATGTGAAATTGATTAATATAAATACAAAAGGCATTTTTCTAGACCAGCTTTGTCTCAGAAATACAGCAGTGGTATTTATATGCCTGTATCTGGTCAATAAAAACCCCAAAAATGTAACTGAAAAAAATGACGTCATGAGTTACTTATACTTAGGGAGCCATAAGTTAGTCAAAAATAAATATATTGCTTTTAAATTTGGTTTGGGTATCGTCCATACCTAACATATATTCCGGTTTGTTGATATTTATTTTAAATGTGGATAATTTTTTTTTGGGGGGGGGCGGTAAAAAAAGTCGCAAATCCAAGATCGCCATTTTGAAGAAAATGTAATTCCCGTTCTCTTGACGTTTTTGTTTGGCAATTTGCTTCACAACTTGATTTTCTACTCATAGCTTTCAAGTTATTGAGAAAATCCGGAAGGGGGGTAAGATTTCCCCTCCCCCAGCGGGGCGCGGGTTAATTAAACTAGTCGCTCATTAGTCAGCAATATGTCCCATGTTGATGTGCAATGCGCAGTCCTTGCATGAACGTGCCGTTGTGTGGGCGTATGTTTGAGGTTGTCAAAGCTGTATTTTTTTAATTTAAAACAAACAAATGAATTGTCCTCTGTGTAAAGTCGACATTTATATTCGACATTTATGTTTTGATTCGTCGATATAATTCGTCTATATGTAATTATATTTCGATGATGCATGTTTCACCACCGTTGACCGGGCATTGCAAATGTCTTCCCATCAGGGATAACGTTGTTTCGTGACGCTTTGATTTTTTTCTCTGACAAAACCCATCCTCCCAATATGGAAAGATTGGTAGTAAATTCAATTGCTCTTTTTATGTGAAAGAGGGGCCGGAAAATTAAGCAAGTGAAATCCAGGAAGTTCATGGGATTTGCGCCCCTCTAGGCCTGGGCGCCCCCTCCTCTGGGTATGGCGCCCCCCTGGCAGTGGATCCCCCACTTTTTAGAAGGTAGCGACGCCTCTGTGTATGTATGTACCTGTAATCTACTGTAGTACTGAAAAATAATGCCTCCATCCCCATAATCAATATGAGACCACTGGCGGATCCAGCCTCTCTCCGTGGGGGGATCTTTTTGTGGAAAAAAGTACCCCCATTGTTTCCCCTCCGCGAATTTGGGCCGGTCACCTTATTTTGATATTCGAGCTTTAAAAAAGTTTTTTTTCGAGAGAAAAACACAAAAACGCGATATTCCGTAGCATATAAACATATAAGTAATAATAACGTTTATCTCATACCAACTCGCAGGGGTGTCGCCGATAATTTTTTAGTGGGGGTCGGCTGAAATGGGGAAAAAATAACCCCATTTTTGTCTGCGTGTAGTTAGACCTTTGCAGCATTTTTAATGTGGATTTTCATATTATAGTAGGTACTTGTTATTTAGCGCCACCAAGCAGCGCGAATTTGTTACGGGTTTGCCTGATAAAACTCAGAAATATAGGCGGCCTTGTAGAGGATAAGGAGGTAAAAATGTTATTCATTCAACTCAGCGTTACGACGAACCGAAGACGATGACGATGGCTTCGTTATGACGATGACCACCGATGTTACGCCGCGAAGCGGCGTGACAATTTTAATTTTAGGTCGTGGAAACTAAATTGTCATATTGGAACCAGACCGTGAATGGAGCCAAGCCTCAGGTAACCCCTTTTCCTGGTCGCACATCTCGGTATGATGAAAAATATTGATATGAAGGTAGTTTTTCATATACCTACAATAGCCTCGGATAGTAAATCACGATGACCGGTGGCAGTCCGCGCTCAATAGTGCATATGATAATAATAACTGTATACATATGTACCGAACTGTAACAAACAACTGGTAACAGTGCAAATAGTTTGCAAGCAGCAAGAGGCAGAACGACATTTCCGCGCATAAATGGTCCCTGTGGATACTTCCACATGAAGACAGCAACGTATTCGTATTCGTATTCGTATTCAAATACGTATTCAAAGTAACTCCGATTTCGCTCAAATTTGCACAAAATAAACCCAATGCCATCAGTACACAGCCTATGGAGTTATACGGGAATATAAGCAACGGCTTGACCTACAGAGGTCCCAATAGGTCAAACAGGTCAAATACCCCATAACTTTTCACCTAACTGACTTAGAGAAACATTTCCTGACTCAAAAACACTCGGCACAGGATGAGTGTCATGCACAAACCAAGATTCGACCATCCCGGGTCACTGTTTGACCTCAGGCCAAAAATATCTCTTTTTCAATGGGTGATAACTATTTGCGCGGTACCCTATACAATCTCAGAAAACGCACTTATATATGCAATTGAGCACAGAACCATCCGCAAGTGACCATAGTTTATGCACAACACAACAGATGACCTTACTCTACTACCGTCTGACCTTAGGTCACACAAACACGTAAACAATACGGTTTTGGCCAAAAATCGTGGTACCGCATAACTCCTACAATATTTGAAGTAGACAAGTCATCCCAGTGCCACAATTTTTGCATTAGCCCATAGATGGTGCACCACAAAACATTTTATCCGAAAATGTCACCGTTTGACCCCAGGTCACGTCCACATTTTTCAAAGAGGCATTTTAGACAATGACGCGATACCGCATAACTTCTTCTTTAAACGACTTAGGGAACTCAGCTTAATAGCGTAATATTCACACACAAAAAAAAAAACTATAGATGGTGCACAAAGAGCGAATTAAGCCCTTCAGGTCATTGTTTGACCTCAGGTCACGGCATAAGTTAACGTTATGGCACACGGCAGAATGGCGCGGTACCGCATAACTTTTCCACAAAATCGCTTAGAGAACCCATTCCACCACCATCGCCTTCTCCTTAATCCACCCAAGGTGCACAACTCAATACTTGATCCCTCCACGCCACTGTTTGACCTCAGGTCACCTGAAAAGGCGTTAATATTCATTTAACGAGCAGTCCAAATACGTATTCGTTGATTACCGATCGATTGTGTTCAAACTTATACCAAATGTTGGAGTCTATGAGTATATTCGAAACCTAAAAGCATTTGTTGGTGACGTCAATCGTTTGATCTCGGGAGGTCATAGAGTACCTGCGAGGTCAAATCTCGGGTTTCTTCACAAGTTTGATATAAGTAGGTCATAGGTATATACCCATTCAATGGCGCTGGCTTCAGGAACCCTTCTCGGCACTTAGGAAGAAACCGTGAAGATCGCATTTCCGTATTATCGCCAAATATCGCCTCCGAACCCACCCAAAACTGTACCCTGGAACCGCCTCTGTTCAGGTTAAGAACTCAAAATTTTGACTCCAAATGCGGTATTCAATTCTATGAAAAGTCCCAAAATTTCATGGGCCTGATCCCAGCCGTTCTGGAGATATCTGCGAAAAACATGAGAGGGGGGGGGCGGAATCCGCCCCCCCCCCCTGTTACAAATAGGGTTAAAGGAAAGGCGATGGTGGTAAAATGGGTTCTCTAAGTGATTTTGGGAAAAACTTATGCGGTATCGCGCTATTCTGCCGTGCGCCATAACGTTAACTTATGCCGTGACCTAAGGTCAAACGATGACCTGAAGGGATTAGTTCGCTCTTTGTGCATCATCTATAGGCTGGTGGGAATATTTAGCCGTTGAAAAACTGCGGTAAGTACTTTAGCAAAAAAGTTATGCGGTACCCGAGATTTGACCTCACAGGCACTCTATGACTTTCCAAGGTCAAACGATTGACCTCAGCGAGAAATGCTTTTAGTTTTCGAATATACTGATAAACACCAACATTTGGTATAAGTTTGAACACAATCGATCGGTAAACAACGAATACGTATTTGGACGGCTCGTTAAATGGATATTAGCGCCTTTCCAGGTGACCTGGGGTCAAACAGTGACCTGATGGGGTCAAGTCTTGAGTTGTGCACCTTCTGAGGGTTAAAGGGAAGGGGATGGTGGTAAAATGGATTCTCTAAGTGATTTTGGAAAAACTTATGCTGTACCGCGCCATTCTGCCGTGTGCCATAACGTTAACTTATGCAGTGACCTGAGGTCAAACGATGACCTGAAGTGCTTTAGTCGCTCTTTGTGCACCATCTATGGTCTTTTGTGAATATTAAGTTATTGAGCTGATTTATATAAGTCCTTTAGGGAAAAAGATATGCGGTACCGCGCCAATATCTAAAATGCCTCTTTGAAAAATGTGGACGTGGCCTGGGGTCAAACGGTGGCATTTTCGGATAAAATGTTTTTTGGTGCACCATCTATGTTCTAATGCAAAATGGTGGCACTGGAATGACTTGTCTACTTCAATTATTGTAGGAGTTATGGGGTACCGCGATTTTTGGCCCAAATCGTATTTTTAACGTGCTTGTGTGACCTAAGGTCACACGGTAGTAGAGTAATAATGTCATCTGTTGTGTTGTGCATAGATTATGGTCACTTGCGGATGGTTCTGTGCTCAAGTGCATATCAAAGTGCGTTTTCTGAGATTTTATAGGGTACCGCGCAAATAGTTATCACCCATTGAAAAAGATACATTTTTGGCCTGAGGTCAAACAGTGACCCGGGATGGTCGAATCTAGGTTTGTGCATGATACTCATCCTGTGCCGAGTATTTTTGAATCAGGAAATGTTTCTCTAAGTCAGTTAGGTGAAAAGTTATGGGGTACCGCGTGTTTGACCTGTCCTATTGTTGACCTCTGTAGGTCAAACAGTTTCTTATATTCCCGTATAACTTCATAGGGTGTGTACCGACGGCATTGGGTTTATCGTGTACACATTTGAGAGAAATCGGAGTTACTTTGAATACGTATTTGAATACGAATACGAATACGTTACTGTCTTCATGGACGTCCTGTGGATCTGGAGGAGCCAGGTGGGAGTTGGCTTGGGGAGATGGTCCTGGCCTGGTCCCCGCTATTAGCTCTTCGATCCAGCAAGTCGGGCACCGCTGGAGCAGGTTCCGGGTGCCGATGTCCGCGTCCTTGCGTTTGCGTCACCTTTTTCGGAACTCGGCAGACTAGCTAGCCCGCCCCTGAAAATGTCCGTGAAGCGTCATCGTCATCGTCATCACACAACGTCATCGTCATCACACAACTTCAGCGTCAGCTTTTGATTTTCCCCGAACTTCGTGTATAGGTCAATCAGACAATGCTGATTCCAAAAATCAAGTCCATTGTGTGATAGGGATTGACCTTCCAGGTCAAATTTCAAGTCAAAGGACGGGGAACGCGCTGAAGCCTAAATTTGCCGTCCAATTTGCTTTAAAATAGCCTCAAACGAATCCTTAGGTCCAAATCTAGCGTGAGCGAGACTTTCAGGTTTCCAGGTCAGGAGCTTTCAGGTCAAATTTCAGATCAAATGACGGGGAACGTGCTGGAGCCTAAAGTGACTGTCCGATTTGCTTCAAAATAGTCTCAAGCGATTCCTTGGGTCAAAATATAGTGTGAGTGAGGCTGTCAGGTTTCAAGGTCATGTCCTTCCAGGTCAAATTTGAGGTCAAAGGACGGGGAACAGCGTTAACGGTTAATTTCCTCCAAAATTTGTGAATAGGTCAATCAGGCCATGCTGATTCCAAAAATCAAGTTTATTTTGCGATAGCCATTGACCTTCTAGGTCAAATTTGAGGTCAAACGAAGGGGAACGCGCTGGAGCCTAAAGTTACCGTCCGATTTGCTTTACATTGGTATCAAACGATTCCTTGGGTCAAACTCTACCGTGAGCGAGACCTTCAGGTCCTGACCTTCAAGGTCAAATTTCAGGTCAAAGGACAGGGAACAGCGTTAATCCTCGCCCGGGTAGGGGGGAGGGGTGGATGCCCCCCCCCCCCCCCCCCCCCCCCCCCCTTGGGTTTTTCTGGAATAAATCGCGTTGTTTTTAACCGATTGCGATGAAACTTTCAGTACCCTACTTTTGGAAAAATTTGACACAGAATCTGAAAACAAAATTGAATGTATATCCCACATAACCCGTCCCCTATGACCTGTTTCTCAAGGTCATGTCAGGCGCAACTGGCGTCCCTCAGATCGATGTTTGTAACTTGTGCAGTTTCCGAGTGTGTGTTGTTTAGAAGCATATGCAAAGGTGTTTCCAGGTGACAGTTTTCGTTTCCACTGAGATTATGACCTAGATTGACCTTTTCATAGGTCAATTGAGGTCATTGACCTCCGATGACCTCATATGGCTTTTTTTGCTTTTGGCGGTTTCTAGGACAATTTGTGACGCTGATTTCAAATTTGGGATCCATTTTAGACAATGATATGTTCCACTGGGGTCATACACATCCACAGGTCAACCGAGGTCATTGACCTCAGATGACCTGACATGATCTTTTTTTTCGCAGTTTTTAGGACATTGTGTGACGCTGATAACGAATTTGGCACCTATTAAGCATTATTATATGCTCATTCACGATTCTAGCTCGATAAAATTCAATTTATACACATTTTCAATTTTGATGACTTTTGGGTCTTTGACATGACCTCAGAGGTCACCGAATGATCCAAGACTTTAACATCGGGTATCAGCGGCTTCCTCTCGTCACAAGCAACAGGTTCGTCTTTGAATCGAATATCTAGCTCAATTAGGGGCAAAACGCTAAGAGGGTGTCGTACCCCCCCCCCCCCCTACCCGAACACGTAGTGATTTTGCCCTACCTGGGCGAGGGTTACCGGTTGATGTCCCCCAAACTTCGTTCATAGGTCGTTCAGACCATGCTGATTCCAAAAATCAAGTCCATTTTGCCATAGCGATTGACCTTCTAGGTCAAATTTGAGGTCAAACGAAGGGGAACGTGCTGGAACCTACAGTTTCCGTCCGATTTGCTTTAAAATGGTCTCAAACGATTCCTTCGGTCAAAATCTAGCGTGAACAAGACTTTCAGGTTTCCAGATCATGACCTTTCAGTACATATTTCAGGACAAACTAAGGGGAACGCGCTAAAGCCTAAAGTTACCCTCAGATTTGCTTAAAAATGGTCTTAAACGATTCCTTGGGTAAAAATCTAGCGTGAGCGAGACTTTCAGGTCCTGACCTTTAACCCTCGCCCTACGGGAGCTTTTTTCACCTTCGCCCTACGGGGGGGAACTGACAGCCCCTCCCCCTGTTAACTTCCAAACCAAGCATCTTATAGCAATGCGGTAAGAACCAGCATGTTGCCTGCCATGGGAGGAATCTAACAGTATGCGATTTTTAGGTTTCAGGTCACCTGGTCACCATGAATATGATGCGAAGTGCCTTGACGAGACAAACACGATGGTGTCAAAATGATTGCCCTATCTTTATTATAAAAAGTTATTTGCGAAAAACTGTTAAAAAATAGCCTTTTTGACCTTTGATGACCTCTGGATCCTAAACGACGGAGCTAAAATTTGAAGAATAAAACATTGACCTGAGCTTAAATTTGAGGGCACTTTTGCGATTGCATTTGTCAAGGGCTTTCGATTGTTTTTTTTTTTTTGTTCTGTTTGTTCCTAGCTATCATAGTTCCCGAGATATGTGGGGGTTTCTGGAACGAAGTCCTGCAACTGGAAATCTGAGCTTTGATGACCTCTGGTGACCTCAAAATTGACCCGAGGGAAAAAATACCTAAAATAGTTTCAAAACGCGTTTTGACGAGCTTTCGAACGGTATTTTCGGGTTCTGTCTACGTCCCATAGGAACCGAGTTCGGGGGCGGCGTCGAAACTCCCCCTCCCCCCCCCCCCCCCCCCCTGGCACGGCAAAGGTGGCGCCGAGCACCGGCACGGCGCGGATTAACCCTCGCCCTACGGGAGCTTTTTTCACCTTCGCCCTACGGGGGGGTGGGTGGGCTGACAGCCCCCCTGTTAACTTCCAAACCAAGCATCTTAGAGCAATTCATGAGAGGAATCTAACAGTATGCGATTTTTAGGTTTCAGGTCAATTGGTGACCTTTCAGGTCAAGTGAATGACCTCGGATTTACCACGTCCAGAACAGCGATTTTGCTCTTCAGAAAACCTCAAAATTAGAAATTGATAAATGTAAATAAAAAGGCATGCCCCTAGACCAGTTTTGGCTCAGAAATACAGAAAAGGTAATTATCTGTTCGTATCTTGTCAAAAAAGTCAACAAAAGTTTTTTTTTAAATGACGTCATCAGTTTCTTACACTTAGGGAGCCATCACTCAGTCAAAAATGAAGATATTGCTTTGCAATTTGGTATGGGTATTGTCCATACTCAGTTCTCTCACATTTCTCCCGGTTTTTCTCAAATCTTTGAAAATTATGATTTTGTGGGGATTTTTCCATTTTTTTATTTTTTTTATTTTAGGGGTCAAAAACCCAATATTTTGAAAATCCGTGATTTCCATTTTACAGAGAATGCCATTTTGTATCTTTGGTGAATTTCGTTTGCAATTTGCTTTAAAACTCTGTTTTCTACGATTTCTCACATTGTTCTCATTTTGTTAACAACATGACGTCATCAAACATGATTATCTCCCTAACTACTTAACAAATTTCAATTATTTTTCTTTACAGCGTATGTATAATTGTTGTAAACTCAGCCACCAAAAATTTCAGCCAGATGCATTGCATGTGTAAAAAGTTATTCAAGAAAAACCTCAGGGGGGGGGGCTGTCAGGCCCCTGTAGGGCGAGGGTTAAGCTCACATTTCAGGATATAGGACAGGGAACAGTGTTAAAGGATGATTTTCCCCAAACTTCGTGCATAGGTCAATCCGACCATGCTGATTTCAAAAATCAAGTCCATTTTGCGATAGCGTTTGACCTTCTAGGTCAAATTTGAGGTCAAACGAAAAGGAACGCGCTGGAGCCTAAAGTTACTCTCAGATTTGCTTTACAATGGTCTCAAACGATTCCGTGGGTCAAAATCTAGCGTAAGCGAGGCTTTCAAGTTTCCAGATCATTACCTTTCAGGTCAAATTGCCACACTGTTCCCTGTCCTATAACCTGAAATGTGACCTTAAAGGTCAGGACCTGAAAGTCTTGCTCACGCTAGATTTTTAGCCAGGGAATCGTTTGAGACAATTTTAAAGCAAATCGGACGGTAACTCTAGGCTCTAGCGCATTCCTCTTCGTTTGACCTGAAGTTTGACCTGAAAGGTAATGACCTGGAAACCTGAAAGTCTTGCTCACGCTAAATTTTGACCCAAGGAATCCTTTGAGACCATTTTAAAGCAAATCGGAAGTTAACTTTAGGCTCCAGTGCGTTCGCCTTCGTTTGACCTCAAATTTGACCTAGAAGGTCAAACGCTATCGGAAAATTGACTTGATTTTTGGAATAAGCATGGTCTGATTTACCTATGAACGAAGTTTGGGGGGAATCAACCGTTAACGCTGTTCCCTGTCATATTACCTGAAATTTGACCTTTAAGGTCAGGACCTGAAAGTCTCGCTCACGCTAGATTTTGGTCCACGGAATCGTTTGAGACCATTTTAAAGCAAATCGGCCGGTAACTTTAGGCTCCAGCGCGTTCCTCTTAGTTTTACCTCAAATTTGACCTAGATAATTAATAGCTATCGCAAAATAGACTTGATTTTTGGAATCAGCATGGTTGTATTGACCTATGCACAACGTTTAGAGGAAATCAACCGTTAACGCTGTTCCCTGTCGTTTTGACCTGGAATTTGACCTTTAAGGTCAGGATCTGAAAGTCTCACTCACGCTAGATTTGGGCCCAAGGAATCGTTTGAGACCATTTTAAAGCAAATCGGACGGTGACTTTAGGCTCCAGCTCGTTCCCGTCCTTTGACCTGAAATTTGACCTGGAAGGACATGACCTTGAAATCTGACAGTCTCGCTAACGTTAGATTTTAACCCAAGGAATCGTTGGAGGATATCTTTAAGCAAATTAAACTGTAACTTTAGGCTCCAGCGCGTTCCCCGTCCTTTGACCTGAAATTTGACCTTGAAGGTCAATCTCTATCGCAAAATAGATTTGATTTTTGGAATCAGCATTGTCTGATTGACTTATACACGAAGTTTGGGGAAAATCAAAAGTTGACGCTGGAGTTGTGTGATGACGCTAACTTCACGGACATCCCCTGAAACATGTAGCCCGCTTGAAAGTTACTATTTTATGAATGGATTGGGCCCTGGGGCCAGCAGTTACCGCCAAGGAGAGAGAGCCTCTGACAGACACTTAATGGAATTCATTTTCCCATTTTCCAAATTAGTATTAGCAAATGGCGAAACTTGTGTCATGCCGCGAAGCAGCGCGAAATCTTCCGGTTTTTGACTGTGGATAGCTGGGTTTTTACTGCTGCAAAGACATGTTTTTACGATTCTGCGATAAATTGGGAACGCGCGTGTGTGGGGAAGGGGGTACTTGTATTGAATGTCCCTTCCCCAGATTCCTGGGGGGGGGGCATTTTCCCCTGATGCTCCCCCTGGATCCGCCAGTGTAGGAGAATTTAAGGGCATGGGGGCGGCATTTGCTTCTAAGGAAGGCCATTGTCCGAATTAGTGGGCAGCTGCTCTTCCCAATGGGGGGGGGGGGGGGGGCGGCATTAGCTGCTTATGGACAATGAGCATTTGTCCAATTTAGAGGGCGCCTATTTTACCCCGTGGGGGTGGTACTTGCTTATTGTCCGGTAGGGCGCCTGTTCTGCTCCATGGGGCGGCATTTGCTTCCAGTGGGGCCTATCCTGTTCCTAAATCGCCATGTACTTCTAGGAGTGCTAATTGTCCGATTCCCAGGAGTGCCTGTCAGTGGCGTGCGCAGAAATTCACAAAGGACCAGGTCATTGCCTTCAGGCCTGAGGGGCGCCACCCGATCGACAGGGGCGCCATCAATATTGGCGAAAATTGTACAGGGGGGCGGGCGCCTCTCCTTCCGCACCGTGCAGAAGGAGTGGCGCCCCCTCCCCGTCACTAGCCGGCGGGGCGCCGTCACTGGCCAGGGGCACCGTCACTGACCGGAGGGACGCCGTTATTGGCCAGGGGCGCCGTCACGGGCGGAGAGGGGCAGTTACTAGTCGGAGGGGCGCCGTCACTCGCTGTAGGGGCACCGTCACTGACCGGAGGGACGCCGTTATTGGTCGGGGGCCGCCGTCACTATCCAGAGGGGTGCCGTCACTGACCGGAGGGGGCGCCGTTACTAGCCGGAGGGGCGCCATCACTGGCCGGAGGGGTGCCGTTACGGTCCGGAGAGGGACAGTCACTAGCCCCTGAATTCAAAAACGCACCAGACTTATCAAATTACCATTTTTAAACCCAAGAAAACATTGCACCAGGTGGGTCAGAGTACAGCACATTATCGTTCATTATGACCGCGCCGACCACGGCTAGCAGGCGCTCCAGCTATAGCAGGCGCTCGAGGCGACGGCTAGCAACCCCTGGGCAGGCTCGAGGGCCCGTTCACAAACTCAATGGCCCCCTGGATAAGCTCGAGAGGGTCCTGAACAGACTAAACTGCCCCTTGGCAAGCTGAGAGGCCCCTGAGCAGACTCTAATAGACCCTCGGCAGGTTCGAGATGCCCCTGAACAGGATCAATGGACCATTGGGAAAGCTCGAATGGCCCCGGAACAGACTCTAATGGCCCCTAGGCAGGTTCAAGAGGCCCTTGAACAGACTCAATGGGCCCCTTGGCAAGCTCGAGAGGCCACTGGGCAGGTTTGTTGGGCCGTGTGTGGGCTCAATTTGCCCCTGGACAAGTGGACATGCTCTAGAGGCCCCTGGCCAGGTTTTTGGGGCCCCTGAGTGGGCTCAATGGGCATGCTCAAAAGGTCCCTATGCATGTTTCCGCGCCCTTAGGTGGGCTCAATGGGCCCTGGACATGCTCGAGAGGCCCCTGGACAGTTTTGTTGGGCCCCTCTGTGGGCTCAATGGGCCCCTAGACATGCCCAAGAGTTCCCCTGGGCCGACTTCGAAAGCCCTTCAATGTCTATGAGGTCCCTTGACATGCACCAGAGTGACCCTTGCCTGGTTTGAGGGCTCCTCTGTGACTTTTTGAAAGCCATTTAGCTAATGCAAATGGTAACTGGGCCAATCTCGGCGGGGCCCCCTGTGACCCGTAGGGGGGGGGCAATTGCCCCCTTGCCCCTCCCGCCTGGCTGTGCCCCTGGTCATGCCCCCCTCCCGCCTGGCTGTGCCCCTGGTCATAAGCGACAGGCATATGCATAATGTAACGTATACCTAGTCTAAGTCTTTTTTCCATATCAATATTATAAAATTATTGAAGTATCGCGTGCGGCAGGGCCATATTGGAGACATGGGAGTCATTTATTATGCAAATATACTTATAATAAGTTGATGTACCAGATGATGTACCTGACATGTAACTTTGTAATACCTATAGGTTATAGCCATGCTTTCATATGTGCGTAGGAGGTACTATTGCGTACCGCGCGGTGCGAGCGAACATTTGCACCAGGCGCCGTCAACGCAGTTATTACCTATAAGTCTTTCAAGCCGTGTATCATGCATGTTTTAACAGATACAAGGTCAAAATCGAGGTATCCCACAGATACAAGCATTACTTTGGTATCATCTGAAAGAAAATTCAACAAGCGTTCAGAATATACAACGTTTGCTTGCATTCGGAAAGTTGTTTTCGTTATATAGACTATAGAGCTATAATCTTACAAAATGCTATCTAAAAAAACGTCAATTGGTATAAAAAGGCAAATAACTCAAAAAGTAAAATTTCCCCGATTTTAAGGAGCACTTCATCGGATTCCCCATGCAATTTTGGTCCAAATCGTACTAAATTTGGCGGTGGGTATTTTCAAAAGTTATTTACCGTCTTTTGGGCCAACGTAGACTGTGTTGAAATTGTATCCTATAGGTAACATTATATTGAAACAATGATTCAATATATATTTTATATATCGAATCAATGTTGCGTTTCAACCATAAATGTTCGATATCGACGTCGATTCAACAACACTGTTGTTATGTTATGTACATGTTATGTGTTATGTACAAATGTTAGAAGTGGCTAACAAAAAAATATATAGCTTATTGAGATGTATAAAAACAGTCAACTCCTCATATTAATTTATTAATGACCAAGACGTGTTTCTATAACTTCTTCAGTTGGTCATTAAAAATATGTTTAGTGACCAACTGAAGAAGTTATAGAAACGCGCCTTGGTCATTAACCCGGCAGTCACTGGGGTATATTCCGGCAGTCACTGGGGTATATTCCGGCAGTCACTGGGGTATATTCCGGCAGTCACTGGGGTATATTCCGGCAGTCACTGGGGTATATTCCGGCAGTCACTGGGGTATATTCCGGCAGTCACTGGGGTATATTCCGGCAGTCACTGGGGTATATTCTGTACCACGACTCACTGTGGGGGGGGGGGGGGGGGAGGGGGAGGGGGGGGGGGGGGTAGCCCCCCTGGTATCTTCAGAACCAATTATCGCAGCGGGACGCGCAAGGCGGTATTCGAAAGCGCTCAATGATATTAAACTAACGCACACTTAACAAATGTCAAATTAAGGTCACATGTCAGGTCACAGTCAAGTCAAACGTCAAAATCGAGGTATTTGAGTTTATGGACAATACTTGACATCCATGGCCTTCGATTGCGCCTATGATCACCCAAAGTGCTGTCAAAGGTATGATACATATCCCACATGAGCTAAAGTGAGATTGTTGGAAAAGATCAAGGTCAAGGTCAGGTCACAAAAGGTCACTACACACAAAATATCTACGAAAGTCATGCAGCACATGTTTTATGGATGCTTTTACGCGTAGAATTCGATAGTGATAGTCATTTTACCACCTGACTTCATTTACGTGAAGTTAATGTCAAGTTCAGGTCACGTTTAGGTCCCAAAAAAAGCATGTTTCTATATCAGTTTTATCTAACAAATACAGTCAGTGTTGGCATATA
>JAXIVJ010002747.1:5000-30000 GCA_036785665.1 Chirona hameri | reverse complement strand
GGGGCCGGTCTTGGCCAGGCCCGATCGAGGCAGGGGCCCGGTGCTGGCAAAGGCGTGATATGGGGCCCGGTCAGAACGAGGGCCCGGTCACAACAGGGCCCGGTCATTGCATATTCCTGATACGGGCCCGTTTCTGGAAGGGGTCCGGTCTTGGTCAGTTCCGATCGAGGCAGGGTCCCGGTGCTGGCAAAGGCGTGGCATGGGGCCCGGTCTGGGCGAGGGCCCGGCCACAACAGGGCCCGGTCCTCGCATATTCTTGATACGGGCCCGTTTCTGGTAGGGGCCCGGTCTTGGTCAGGCCTGATCGAGGCAGGGGCCGGTGCTGGCAAAGGCGTGGCATGGGGCCCGGTCAGGACGAGGGCCCAGTCATAACAGGGCCCGGTCCTCGCATATTCTTGATACGGGCCCGTTTTTGGTAGGGGCCCGGTCTTGGTCAGGCCCGATCGAGGCAGGGGCCTGGTGCTGACAAAGGCGTGATATGGGCCCGGTCACAACAGGGCCCGGTCCTTGCATATTCTTGATGCGGGCCTGTTTCTGGTAGGGGCCGGTCTTGGTCAGGCCTGATCGAGGCAGGGGCCGGTGCTGGGAAAGACGTGATATAGGGCCCGGTCAAAACGAAGGCCCGGTCACAACAGGGCCCGATCCTTGCAAATTCTTGATACGGGCGTATTTGATATTGATACGTATTTTTTTACATTATCCATTGTTGCTTCAGGAAATGGTTTATGGCAACTTGTGGCAACATGATGGTGGGCGCGAATGACGTAGTCGAGGCGCACTCAAACTCCAACGATGATGATGATGACATAACTACCGGGGATCGGACTGCCTAACCTGCCTAACCTGTAAAATATAATTGTTGTTGTTGTCATTTACCTGCCTAACCTGCCTAACCTGTAAAATATAATTTTTGTTGTTGTCATTTACCTCATTTCGTCAAATTTACTCTCGACAGTTGTACCGCACATCAGTAGCACACGCACCTAAAATTCGCACATCAGTAGCACACGCAGTCACATTACACGACATTGACAAGACAATTATAATGTCTCAGGTCCCATGCTGTAGGGGGCCCGCTCAAAAACAAGTGACCGAAATCCGCGAAGTTTTCTAAAAACGGGTGGGGGCCCGCTCACAAGGGGGCCCGCTTTTAGGGCTCTGACCCCCCCCCCCCGAAATGGAATCCTGCGTGCGCCACTGACGCCGTGCCCCTAGTGATGCCATTCGAAAGTGCGCCAACAGAGCACCATACTCAAAGGACACGCCTGTTTCGCGACATCTACCACACAGCCATGTCAGAAACGTATACTGTACGCGCTCTAGTCGTTTCATATGGACCTCTGCGGCAGGGGTGGTAAAATGCCCCGTCCTGCTGGACGACTTCGGAGAACAAAATTTGTCTTTTTCTCGCCAGGTTGGCTATTTTTTCATCACAAATTATCCATCACAGGAGCCACATGCTACATTTTTGCATGCGTGTGCTTTTTAAATTGAATCGTGGGATATTCGAGGGTAATTTCTACTGAATTGGTTCACACATGAAAATGCACAGTCTACCCAAAAAAATACGCGTCCCACATAGCAACAGTGATATCGGTTTGGCAGCATATTAGACCACAAATATAGTTGTTTTAATAGACCAGACCATCCTGTGGCCACACGATGAAGATGCCCTCCAAGAATTTCACCAGCATCTGAACAGCTTCTGCCCAAGCATTCAGTTTACGTTAGAGCGAGAAACAGACCAACAACTTCCGTTTCTGGACGTACTATTATCCCGGGATAATGGACAGCTGAGAACATCAGTTTACAAGAAGGCGACGACGTCTAGAAGGCGACGACGACGAGCAGCGAACGAAAGCTTCGCACGGACGATATTATGCTAGCTGTGCAAGTAATGATGAGGAAATCATTGCATCGGTACTTACTAATTTTATAAATAATTATTTTAACATAAGTTCCATGCTTTTCGTTCTTCTTTCAATGCACACAATGCCAAAACAACACTTTAGAAATTTGCGCCACTTTTACGACCTTTACTGAAAATACGAGTCAATGTTTCCGAAATAAATTGCTTTCGAAACATTGCTTTTTGGGGTATAACTCGATACTTTGGCCAAACCAATGCCATAATCAACATTTGCAGGTACGAATAGGGGAGCGTGGGGCCAGACGGCCATGGGAGGTAAGACGGCCACCCCCTCTGTACAGGAAATTACCGGCACTACGAACTGCAAAACGGTGTCCTACGATTCCTCTCCCTACCAGAATATACTAACGACAGGTTGGTGTGTTTGGGCTTCGTAGTGTTCACTAATTTCTATAAATATACAAATCCATGCTCATTTGCACCATTTTCCATTGTCTGTGTTTACTCGTGCGTCCATGAAGATAATAAGTCGGCATTGACAGCCATAATATTATGTTCCGTTGTAGTTAGTTCGCGAAAATTGGAACAAGTATATTCAATATGACATCCGAGAAATGTCTGCATAAATCCGATGGACCTGGATGGGGCAAGACGGCCACCTCAGTTGTTGAAGTGGCCGGCTTGCCCTATCACAGTTATACCTAATAGGACGGGTTGGAAATGGCGATCCTTGTGAGTGATAATTTACCGGAAAATGCACGTTGTCACAGTCAATCAACCGGTCGTCTGTCGCAATACCACTAATATTCGGAAACAATGCACTGAAACGATGGAACATGCTCATGTTCGCGTGAGGTACTCTTTATTTCATCATCTATTACGCTCCTTTTACGCCATTCATAGCCCAGGTATTTAGTGTCGAATATATTTCACTAGTACCTAAGGTATGTACATACATACATACATATACCACTCGATTCAGCACTAGCAGCTTGATGAGATACATGAAACATAAGGGTGCTAAATATACTACTATTCTCATTGCATGCCTACGGTTTATGAGTGGATGATGTGTCCGTCGTCTCGTGGCCCTTGGGGTGGCCATGGGGTGGGGCAATGTTTTTTCTTCAATGTTTTACGAAAATGTTTATAAAATATTTGTTTTTGATGAAATGGAAGATTCGTGCTTTAGCTATTGAAATATAAATGTCTGGAGATTGTTCTCCCAAGATATGGCGTTCCTTCACAGTATTTTTGTCAGCGAAAACTAGTTCCGAAGTTAGGGTAGCCGTCTAGAGCCACTACCCCTTTACCTCTTATTAGCATAGTCGCAGCGATTTGGCAAAGTGATTGGTTTCCTTATAAGTTAAACCACGAAATTAGATCGCTGGGAAATTTTGCGTCGCAACTAGCAACTCCGCTATGTGCACGCTTTTTATACTAAGTTGATTCGGGAGTGGCTTTTACTAATACAAACTATCATGACCAGCTGAAAACACCTCGCTGGAATTTTTCTGAACTGGCCCGATGAGGAAATCGACGCTGTAAAGTTGACGTTCTCTCCATGGGAATTTATAAACGTTTTCCATGTTTTACTCTGAAATATGCTTGTATACAGGGATGTCATTTTGTACTCGTTTTAAGGTCATTTTGCATTCGAGCACCCCGACCAATGTTGATTTGAGCACCCCAAAGTTGTGTACGACTAAAAAAGAATGTGCTGTTATTTAGTTATTTTAATTTACCCCCTCCCCTCCCCACTCAATAAGTTTTCGCAACAACAACAACTGAGGGCTGTTATTGAAATAGGCCTTGAGCACCCCAGAACATTTTCATAAAACTACATCCCTTATTGCATATGCGCTATGGGCGGTAGCAGGTGGGCCCCATAAAACAAGGAGTCCTGAAATAGGGAGGCTCCTGAATGACTGGCCCACCCACTTATTATGACGTTCCTACGCCTATGAATCTTAATGCAATCAAAGAACATCATAAGATAGCAAATAGACATCCACACATACGGTGGCTACAAAACTCCAATCAAAGATATTTCGAAGATATTTTTTTAAAGATATTTTCGAAGATATTTGATATTTCTAGAAATTGCTTTGTCTTGAAAAGTCTTCGATCCTCAAAAATTACAAGAAAATGAATGTAATTTTCCTACCGAGGTGAATGTGAAAAATGACTACAAAAACTACTATGGAAAGGAAACGGATGAGGAACAGGATGGTTGAGCACTGAACAGGTATAGGAAACAGGACTGTGAGTGCTGATGCTGCCAATGACGCTGCGCACATCTGCAGCCTGTTGAAGCCTATCTGCAGCCTATTGAACAGGGCCTATTTTAACATGTTAACTGGGGGGTTGCAAATGCCCTCCAGTGAGCCGTTTTGCCGCCCCCCCCCCCCCCCCCTCCCCCCTCCCTAGTCAAGAAATGTTGCCCACCCTGATTTCAGTATTTCCATGTCATTTTTCGCTTGATAGGTATAGGTATTCAATTAAAATAAAATATGCTTACCTGGTGATAAATGTATACAAATACAATGCAAATGTCATGATATTTATAAGTTTGAGTATTTCCCAGCCAAAATAAGTATCTTTAAATTATTTCCGGAATATGTTTAATTTCAATATCCTTTGAACAATTGCTCATTAGCGGCAGAGTGGGGAGATCGGGGGTTGTTGGATCAGGAACGTCGTCACACAATTCGGAGTGGGTGGGGTGGGGGCAACTGCTGATCCGATTGTGTTCAAATTTGGTATGTGGTTAGGGATCTCTCAGCCGCCACTTTCCCACAGGTCAGGGGTGGGATGCTTCTTCACGTGCGCACGTGTGCACCACGTATTTGTATCTCAGAAACTACTTCCCTGATCGAGTTGAAATTCACCATACATTTACTTCGCGTTCGCTCGTCCATCGCCAACTACGGCGCCTTACTGGTTCGGTAAAAAGGTTATGGAAGAAAAATGACGAAATGACGACCTCAGGGTGAATAGATTTGACCTCGTGGAGGTCACAGGATAGCAATACCACATGGATCTGTGCATTGGCGGATCCAGAACGGGTGGTTTTGGGGGGCAAAATTCCCAAAAGTCTCACACAATTCTGAAAACGCATCGGATTTGGCTTGCTTATGCATTGATAGCTGATTTAAAGCTAACTTTCCTTAGTCAAAGCTGCTTAGATTTTCTTCTATATCAGGAATTATGTCAATCTTGCGCCGATGTCATGAGGTTGGGGGGGGGGGGGGCAATTGCCCATTTTTCCCAACCGTAGATCCGCCACTGGATCTTTGTACTTTGCAAAAGATGCGGGACTCTGGTGAAAATTGGGCAAATTTAGCCATTTCCTGTGGATTTATATGCATTTGCATGTTTCTCCAATTACTTATAATTGGGAGGTCACAAAATAGGCTTCACCTTAGGTCAACGATGTAAAAATCATCCGAAATAGCAGAATTGTAGGTGTTTATGACCTGATTCAATCCTGCGAGTATCTATCTGATCGGTCAAAGAATGTGGCTGCGGCACGACCTTACATTTTTGGAGGTAAGATCACTAGACTTGACTTAGTGACGTGACCTGAGGAGACCCGAGGTAAACAAATTAACAGGATTTGGGCAATTGATAGGCAAGCAGTTGTACCAAAAATGGCGGCGCGAACTGGTGTCGTTTTCCGCTATTTCCAAAAAGAACACTAAGGGGGAGGGTATCCGCCCCCACTGGCGAATCCAGGGGGTGGACATCAGGGGCAAATCCTCCCACAGGAATCTGGTGGTGGGGGGGCATGTAATACAAGTATGCCCCCCCCCCCCTCCTCCCCCTTCCCCCCCCCCCCCCCCCCCCCCCTGCTCTCCCTGTGAATGCGAAAAGTGAATTTCTTAAAGGGAAATAATGACCTTTTGATTTTGTTAGCAACAATTGCTTAGGCTACCATTATGGTTTTAAAATTATTTTATTTACATTTAAGAATTAAATAAAATTGTTCCCAAACTCAAAGTTGTAAGTTTGGAAAAAATACAAAACAAGTACCTTGTGTACTTCATGAAGGTCATTGACAAATTCGTCCTTCCCTACCATTGTTTACATCGAACCATTGTTTACATCGAGTGCGGCATTTTTGGAGACTCTGTGACGTTTCCGATCAAACTGAGCGCTGCTCGGACACACGCTAGTAGCGCTTTCGTTCTCCATGGCAACCAGGCGTCAGCCAATCAAAAGCCAGAAAGGGAATACGTTCTGGCTTTTCATTGGCTCACGCCTGGTTGCCATGGAGAACGGAAGCGCTACTAGCGCTACTAGCGTGCGTTCGAGCAGCGCTCTGATCCGTGAAGCAATCCGTGAAGCATCCGTGATGCATAACTGACTATCAGTATAAGTCATGAATAACAACAACATGCAAACTATACCAACTCGAATAGAATAAGGGCGGAATGAATTGAATCCCAGGCAAGCTAGTATTCGCAAAGCACCCGGCACTGCGCCACAATAGCAAAAGGTGAGGGAAATGCATATTGGATACAATATTATTACGTCACAAGTTTCTGAAGTGTCAACTACTATGAAATACAGTGATAAAATACCTTTAATAATGATTAACAAGAAAATTAAAATTTAAAAACAATCATTTGAATAAGTCTTTAATTAGCTTTCAACTCAAAATCAGATATATTTTGCAATGCTACACAAGAATGGCACCAGTGACGTCATTAACAAAGCCTGCTACGGGACTTGGGTATACTAATCAGGAACAACTCGCCACAATGGTTAAGTGCGCCGAGAAGCATGTCAATGACTTTGTAAACAAATCGCCGACGCTAAATAGGTCGCCGTCAATGTGCATCGATGAGCTTCCGATTTAATTGTCAGTTTTGTGTTATTGTTTGTTAGTTTTTTGGGGAAAATATATGATTTGTCATGATAATATAAAGCATAGTGTTATATACAGCCACAGACAAATTATACAATACTCCTAATGTTGAAAACAAATGAATCGATTTTCAAAAATTGAGGGTCGCAACCACTAACTATGCCGCCGTTGATGTGCATCGATGAGCTTCCGATTTTATTGCCACTTTTTCCAATCGCTGTTAGTTTTAGCAGATCGCCGGGCATATAATCACAACAAGCAGAACGCACAATATATTTTCCACTCCATTGCGTAAAAAAACAATACGGGACAAGCCCGCAGTTTGATGAGGACCAAAAGTACTTGCAAGTACCGGTCGTTAAAAGTGTGGAACGCTTATCAACTTTAACTTGAAATATCTTTCGGTAGGAAAGTTTTCATGCAAAATGTGATGAATTTACAATATATTTTGGTCTCGTCTGGCGATTTCAAGTGCTAACTCCATTTTTGTGGAAAAAGGTCATTATTTCCCTTTAAGCTCGAATACCAAAATAAGGTGACCGGCCCAAATCCGCGGAGGAAAAAAGGGGGTACCTTTTTGCCACAAAAAGATGCCCCCAAAATGGGGGTAACTTTTTGCCCCCCCCCCCCCCCCCCCCGCCAGTGGTTTTCGCTTAAAATAGGCCATGCTATTGAAGGATGCGAGGATATTACCGGGGCCCTAAAACAAAAAAGGACACAAAAACAAAGGGTGGGGGTGGGGTTGACCCCCCTCCCCTAAGATCTAAAAAAACGCTACGTAGCGACAAGTGAAAAACGGCGTTAGATAGCGCGAGACAAACTCTATCGAAAGCATATCGACCTTTTTTAGGTCAGGTCATTATTTAGGTCACCGGAGGTCACCAAGGCTCAAATCTCGGCTATATATATGATGATATGAGTGTCCTTAATACCAGTAAACGCCTTTTTGGGCGATGACCGAGCGATCGCCCACTGGTAAAGCTAAAACAGGTTTGAAATAAGAGACGGTACAGGAGCACACGTGGTAGTAACACATAGTCCTTTTAGTCCTTTTAGTCCTCCACACAAATTGCCAGGCCAACACAAAAATTAAGTTTGATTAAATTGTACATGATCTCCTTTTTCGAATCCGCCAAAAGGGAGACGTCCTGAGCGCTGCATGCTTCAGCGTATACAAAACGAATGATTAGATAAATCAAGCCATTTTTGGTCAAGAATTATTTGTGTTCATTTCGACGTCTGCGGGTGCCACGCGCTGTGTGGGGTACCACCCGTATCAGAACGAACTATAACAAAATAAAAATTGATTTTATGGTCCTATGCAATGGTGAAAACCTGATCTCAATCGGAGCAGTGGTTGCAAAGTTATTAGCTTCCGAAAAGCGTCTGTATGGCCGGGTCAGGCCGGGTCGAGCCAGATCAATGTAAATTTGTCTAGTAAGATGACGAGAAACCTCTCGGGCGCTTCACGCCCGCTCGGTAAAAACCGTATATATCTCGATCACTAAAAGAGCTAAGACGCGCGGAAAAAAGCGTTTGAAAGCAAATTGAATTTGCTGTCACTAAAGTTTCATCAGAATTGACTTAAGGTTAATAGTAAGGTCAGCAGAAGCCATTGAATTTGACATATTCTAAAAATCGCCGAATGTTAAGGAATAATTTTTGACAAAATCATTATAGAGTAAAACAGTTTTTTTCCGCTATTCATGAAAAACCGCAGGGGGGCGGAAATCAATGGCAGTCCGCGTGTTAAGTTTAAAAATACCCTTCTATTGTTTCCATTCAACATCAGACTAGAGGCAAGTATTTAATTCTTCCATATTCTTGGAACGTCTCGCAGAAATATGTTGTAGGTAGCCTTATAATTTAGCCAGCAGATATTTAGACCGTGACTTCCAACTGAGCACTGAGCAGCCCGATCATTTTCTTTTCTTCAATGTTCCCAGTAAATCTAAAAATGTTATTTAGAGTATTTCTCTGATATCTAGTGGTGATTACAGGCTAGATCTTAATGAATTTATAACATGTAAGAAATTAAAGATAAAAAGGAGTAAGAAACAATGCGCCAGAATTGTCACCCGTTCTTGAAAACGTTCAATTGAAAGAAAGATACATAACGTTCGTCCTGTTGCCGAATGCAAAATAATAGCACACAGGGCAATACAATTGGATTGATATCATTTTATTTTCCATGTCTTATTTATTCAGAAAACACGACTATTTTATAGACCCAATCACTGCACTGTAAACAACTGGTTGCCTAGCAACCAACTCCTCAAGTATACGCAAGGGTGCCGCCACTTTCCGAAAGTTGGGGGGACGGAGGCATTCTGACGTTAATTCTTTCCATGCAACGTCCCTTGGCCTAATATTAAAATCTGAAAATGTTGAGGGGACGTGTCCCCCCCCCCCTCCCGTTAGTGTTTCTTTTGCCGGTGATCTCATGCAAAAATTGGCTCTCATGCTGCCCCGGTTCCATTGCGGATTCTAAGCAAATGTTACTTTTTAGTTTTATCAGTTTCGACCAATTAGTGCCGTTTCAGACGTGAACTTTTTTACGCTGCGCCTCCCAAAACCAGTGAGTTCCAGCGCCGGCCGCCATATGGCACTATCGGATGCAATCCAGGAAATAGTAGCTATCCTTTTGAAGCTTCCTTTTGAAATCGACATATTTTGAAAAGGAATGCTTCGAGACATTGTAAACCATGGATGATGCTGGTTTTAATCTGTCCAGGAGCTCCAGGTTTAGACGCAAAATATTACGTTGCCGGGGCGACTATTTTTGTATCATGGTGATAGAAAAACGCTTAACCCGCGCCGCGCCGGGGGGGGGGGGGGCGTTTAGACCCCTCCCCTCCCCTAAGGTTTTTCGAGGATATCGCTCCGCCGTTTTCGGCACAGCTGTTCGGCCATCAATTCCGCACATTATGTTTTTTTTTAATCCTCGGTTCATCTCAGGTCAGGTCACCAGAGCGGGTCAAGAGACCCCACCTCCAACAATGTTTCCGGTCGCACCACAGCCACAGTTTTTGGCCGATCGATTTCGTACTCACAGGATTTCATAAGAACAATAGTGTCTACAATACGTTTATCTCGGATTTTTATATCGGTGACCTAAGGTCGGGTCAATTTCGTGACCTCCCCATTATAAGTCAATGGGAAATAATAAAATGCTTCCTATTCTGAGGATACGAATTATATCATCCCATTTCCTTCTGGATCATGTTACCACAGGCCATTCTTGATGTTCCAGGTGCAATTTTTGTTTAGTGAGCCCTACAAGGTCAGATGAGGTCACCCGAGGTCACCAACACTTTTTTGCCAATAACTCTCGACAAAATCGAGATATATAAGTGAAACTGGCACCAATCTGTTTTTTCGTCGAGGCACGTCACTTAATGTGCAACATGACCTAATTGGGTCAACACTTGACCTTGACCTGAGGTCAAAATTGTAAGTTGCCCTAACCTGATCATCATGCACATGATACACAGTGCCTTGATGAGACAAACACGATGGCGTCAAAATTGTTGCCTTATCTTTGTTAGGTACAAATATATTTTTAAAACCTGTTTTGCTAAAAAATAGCCTTTTTGACATTTGATGACCTCTGGAGCCTAAACTGTTCACCTGTGCTCAAATCTGAGGACACCTTGTCGATTGCATTGTTCAAGCGCTGTCCGTTGTTTCTTTTACTTGCTTCTAGTTATCATAGTTCCTGTGCTATCTGGGAATTTCTGGAGCAAAGTCCTAAAACTTGAAAATCTGACCCTTCGTGACCTCTGGTGACCTCAATATTGACCTGAGAAAAAAGTTGCCTGAAATAGTTTCAAAATGCATTTTGACGAGCTTTAGAACGGTGTTTTGTTTTGTCAACGTGCCATAGGAGCCGAGTTAGAAGGGGCGTCGAAACCCCCCCCCCCCCCCCCGGCACGGCGAATGTGGCGCCGAGCACCGGCACGGCGCGGGTTAACCCGCGAGTTACTGGGGTATATTTCATAACGCGACTTACTGGGGGGGGGGCTATTTTTAGCCCCCCTCTTATCACCGGAACTACTGGACTGAATGTCAAAATTAAAACGGCATTCGATAGCCCTGTGAAATTTATCGAGGGAAACATAATTTTGTTGACCTCGGGGTCACCGATGACGTCACAGGTCAGGTCAAGTACAAAATGTTTGACCGTGTCAAAAGGTCTCAATGGATGGAATTGTCGCGCAAAATTGCAATATTAAACGCATAAACTGTCGATAAATCGGTATCATTCGTGTGTCTGACACTTCTAAGTACCTTTCTAAGCTGTTTATGACCTTGGGTCAGGTCAAGGTCATCCGAGGTCACGAGGTCAAACTGCAGATTACGGTCATTATGCGTTGTAACACATGTTTATGGGTTTGTTTTTCGTATAGAACGCGAAAAATGACCTTAGAACATTGTTTGTTCCATATAAATATAAGTAAAAAGCAAAAATGGAAATGCGTTTTTATGCATAGTAATGCTGTGAGAAGTGGTCGATTTTTGTCATTTAAAGGTCATAACTCGGTCATTTTTAAAGATATCGACTTTAAATTTGGTACACATATTCACCGCATACGTCTCGATCACATATATTCCGGTTTTTGGATCATTTTGATTTTTTCTTGAAAATTTTGTTAAAAAAAAAAAAAATTGGAGTTCTCAAAATTTTGAATTTCGAAAAAACTCAAAAATCCGAGATAGCAGTTTCATAGCCCGGTCTATTTTTAGTAATTTGATTTATAACAATTTAGTTTATCTCAAATATCGTACCTTTGACAGCGTTTTCCGCAAACCATTATTTTTCAACAAAAACCGAAGAACATGACGTCACTCTGACGTCATTCCCGGTTGACCTATCATAGCCTCATATTTTTCCGTTTGCCAACATGTGTAGAATTGATGTGAGAGAAGGTACTGCAAGTTTGGTGACGATACCAGTGTTCATTTAGGAGTTATTGCAAAATAACGGGAGGGGGGGCAAAAAATAGCCCCCCCCCCCCCCCCCCCCCCCAGTAACTCGCGGGTTAAGTTCGGTAGCCGGTATCTCGGCCGAATATTATCATATTGGGATTATTCTGGATGGTTTCAATATCTTTGAACAATGTTCTGATGTCACACCATATTTATGTTCTAACTGTTGGTGCATATGACACCTCGGTAGAACAATTAATTGATGCCTATAAAAAGACGAAATAATTGGCGATGTCAACCTTTTTGTCTGCCGTCAAATATGTTAACACTTACAGGATTCAACCTCTAAGATTGTACACATTCAGAACAACCATGATCCTATAAGTGTACAGAACACGTTTCAAGAACATCTAGATGGGTAAGATAGGAGAGAGCTGAGTTATGTGCGGTTTTCCTGGCCTGCATATCGCGCGTTCCGGGCGGTGCGCGACGTCCCGGGCGGCCCGATACCCGCAGTGCTGGGCCGGACGTGGCGGTGTGACATGAACACTGATACGATGTGGCATGCACGTGTCTGGGAAGTTAGCTGTCGACACATAATACGATGTGTCGACCCATGTCCCTCCGCACCGCCACGCCGGCCCAGCGCCGGGTGCATCGGGTTGCCAGGGACGTAGCGCGAAGCCCGAAACGAGCGATATGGGCTAGGAAAAACGCACATTACTCGGTTCTACCCAATCTTGCCCATCCAGATGTTATTGAAACATTTTCTTTACACTTATAGGTTCATATATCAGGGAGTTCTGAATATGAACAATCTCTAAAAAAAATGAAGGCCGACAACAAGTTTTACATCGTCAAATTAATTCGTATTTTTATATGCATCAATTAATTGCTCTACCGAGGTGTTTTATGCGCCAAAAGTTAGAAACTAATTATGACTGACATTAGAAGATTGTTCATAGATACTGAGAAACCATCCAGAATCATCCCAATATCATCGTATTCGGCCGAGATACGAGATACCAAACTTAAGAGTTTTCCTATCTCCACGATGCAAAAAAAATAGTCACCCCGGTAACGCAATACTTTGCGCCTTAGCCTGGAACTCCTGGACAGCTTAAAACTAGCATCATCCATGGTTTACAATGTTTCTAAGCATTCTTTTCAAAATATTTCGGTTTTAAAATGAAGTTTGTAAAGGATAGATACTATTTCCAGGATTGCATCCGATAGTGCCATCTGTCGGCCGGCGCTGGAACACACTGGTTTTGGGAGGCGCAACGTAAAAAGGTGCACGGCTGAAACGGCACTAATTGGTCGAAACTGAGAAAACGCAATAGAACCGGGGCAGCATGAGAGCCAATTTTGTTTATGAGATCACCTGCAAAAAAACTACCGTCCCCCGTCCCACCGTCTCGCCCATGCGTATAAGTAACGCATGACATAATGATCAGGGACAGGGTCGGGGTCGGGGTCGGGGTCGTGGTCGTGGTCGGGTTCGGGGTCGGGGTCGTGGTCGGGGTCGGGGTCGTGGTCGGGGTCGGGGTCGGGGTCGGGGTCGGGGTCGGGGTCGGGGTCGGGATCGGAGTCGGGGTCGGGGTCGGGGTCGGGGTCGGGGTCGGGGTCGGGGTCGGAGTCGGGGTCGGGGTCGGGGTCGGGGTCGGGGTCGGGGTCGGGGTCGGGGTCGGGGTCGGGGTCGGGGTCGGGGTCGGGGTCGGGGTCGGGGTCGGGGTTGGGGTCAGGGTCGGAGTCGGGGTCGGGGTCGGGGTCGGGAGCGTGGTCCCTGAGTGTGTCAGCTGCGTGCGCTGAGGGCGGCATTGGGCGGCGGTGCGCTGAGGCCGCGGCGGGCGGAGGAGGCGGCGGCAGGTAGCGCGCCGCAGCCGACCTATCGCCGTCAGTAGTGCCGGCGCCGGCCGGCAGAGAGCAGTGTCGGTGGACCGCCGCGCTCCCCGGCGGACAGTGTGCACCGCGTGCGCGGCCGTGACCCGACCTGGCCTGGCCTGACCTCAGCTGACCTCGGCTGACCTGACCTGACCTGCCCTGACCGCCGCCGCTCCACCGGGTGAGTGCAGCACACGCGGTGGCGGCGCTGCTGACGTCGGACGTCTGAGACTAAGACAGTCGTGACGCGTGACAGTCGAGTCGTGACACCCAGCTCTCAGAGACAGTGCAATGGCAGCTGCCGTTTTATGGGGAGGCGGTGCTGTGTTCATGGACTTAACGGCATTGTGTACGTGTGTTCCGAAAGCACTCCCGACAAAATTGTGTATTGCTACAGTTTACCATCGCTTTCAAATATGGATGTAATTTCACGATGTATGTCACTTCTTTGTTAAGAACTATAACCAGTTTTCACCGGAAACTTCAATTTATTGGAAGGATTTCTTATCTTTTTTCAACTAAATTCAGATGATAAATAACACTAGCTGGGCATCTTTATTTTACAAAAAGTTGTCGTAGTAATTCAAGGACGTACAAAGTTTTATTTCCCTCAATCACCTCCCCAAGAAATGATTGTTTCATATTTTGTAAACAAAAAATAAGTTATCCACGTGCATGGCGAAGCAAGCTATTTATATATTATTATATGAACAAAATGATAATGCGGAATTGCTCCAGCACAGAAGCCTAATGAGGAATTGCTCCAGCACAGAGTACTAATGTGAGGCATTGCTCCAGCACACTGAGGAATTTATCCAGCACAGAGGACTAATGAGGAATTGATCCAGCACAGAGTACTAATGTGAGGCATTGCTCCAGCACACTGAGGAATTGATCCAGCACAGATGACTAATGAGGAATTGATCCAGCACAGAGGACTAATGGGGAATTGCTCCAGCACAGAGGACTAATGAGGCATTGCTCCAGCACACTGAGGAATTGATCCAGCACAGAGGACTAATGGGGAATTGCTCCAGCACAGAGGACTAATGAGGCATTGCTCCAGCACAGAGGACTAATGAGGCATTGCTCCAGCACACTGAGGAATTGATCCAGCACAGAGGACTAATGGGGAATTGCTCCAGCACAGAGGACTAATGAGGCATTGCTCCAGCACAGAGGACTAATGAGGCATTGCTCCAGCACACTGAGGAATTGCTCCAGCACAGAGGACTAATGAGGCATTGCTCCAGCACAGATGACTAATGAGGCATTGCTCCAGCACAGAGGACTAATGAGGCATTGCTCCAGCACACTGAGGCATTGCTCCAGCACAGAGGACTAATGAGGCATTGCTCCAGCACATAGGACTAATGAGGCATTGCTCCAGCACAGAGGACTAATGAGACATTGCTCCAGCACAGAGTACTAATGAGGAATTGCTCCAGCACACTGAGCTTTTGCTCCAGCACAGAGGACTAATGAGGCATTGCTCCAGCACAGAGGACTAATGAGGCATTGCTCCAGCACATAGGACTAATGAGGCATTGCTCCAGCACAGAGGACTAATGAGACATTGCTCCAGCACATAGGACTAATGAGGAATTGATCCAGCACATAGGACTAATGAGGAATTGCTCCAGCACACTGAGGCATTGCTCCAGCACATAGGACTAATGAGGCATTGCTCCAGCACAGAGGACTAATGAGACATTGCTCCAGCACATAGGACTAATGAGGAATTGATCCAGCACATAGGACTAATGAGGAATTGCTCCAGCACACTGAGGCATTGCTCCAGCACATAGGACTAATGAGGCATTGCTCCAGCACAGAGGACTAATGAGGCATTGCTCCAGCACAGAGGACTAATGAGGAATTGCTCCAGCACACTGAGGCATTGCTCCAGCACATAGGACCAATGAGGAAATGCTCCAGCCAGAGGACTAATGAAGAATTGCTCCAGCCAGAGGACTAATGATGCATTGCTCCGGCACAGATGACTAATGAGGCATTGCTCCAGCACAGAGGACGAATGAAGCATTGCTCCAGCACAGAGGACTAATGGGGAATTGCTCCAGCACAGAGGACTAATGAGGCATTGCTCCAGCACAGAGGACTAATGAGGCATTTCTCCAGCACAGAGGACGAAATTGATGGGATGACAGCACTGTGAATCAAGATTCTATGAATAGTATTTGTCTTTCTTACTGGCCACTTGCCCTGCGCGATAGCCACGTTTCCGTTTCCGTATCGCAAAATCAGTCACTTTGTCAAATGGCAGCGAATGCGCTAAGAATACTCCATTCGTACAGGTACGAATACCCCATTCGTACCTGTAAATGTTGAGTTGGCTTTGCTAAATTATCAAGAGATGCCTAAGACAAAAATTAGAAAGCAAAATATTTCGAAAACATATAATCGCATTTTCAGTATAGATTGCTAAAGTGGCGCAAATTTCGAAAGTGGCGCGTATTGCTTTGACATTGTGTGCGTCGAAAGAAGAAAAGAAGCATCTGCAAGTGTGCGTCGAAAGAAGAAAAGAACCTTTCTTCTTTCGTTACGTTTCGTAATGTTATAATAATTATTTATAAAATGAGTAAGTACAAATGAAATTATTATATCATCATTGCTCACACATAATATAGTCAATGTCGAAGGGTTCGCTAGTTGGTCCAGTAACGCTGCTTTTAACACATGCTACCATATGAGGCTTCTCGACCCAGCGCGGAATGCCAGGACAAAACAGGTAATATATTCGGCAGGGGAGTCCTTACGACCAAGCGGAACATGCAGTAAGCAGTTTCTCGACATGGCCTTCAAAATTGGTATCTCAGGGTGCGATCGGCAAGGCAACACGATGAATTCGCCGTAATCACGACGAATTCGTCGGTGATTCGTCGGGCACCGAATATTCGCTCAGTTTGTGTTCGGTAACACGGCGAATCTGCAAACGAGCGAATTCGCCCGACGAATTCGCTCTGTCGGAGCGCGAATTTCCAAATCAGTCGTCGGGAGGGCTAATTTCTTTTGAAGTCCGATAAAATGACCAATGCTCATCAAACATTATGAAAAGAGAATATGACATACCCTGTCTCTACCACTGAACAATGAACATCATTTCTGACAAAGTTCAAAGTCTGATAACAAGTAAAACAACCACACAGACCATGACACGGCGCAGCAGTGACAAAACCGGCGGATAATTGTTTTATTCCAGAACGCACGAGACAGCGAATTCGTCGGAGAGCGAATTCGTTGGATTCGTCGGAGAGCGAATTCGACGTGTTGCCGATCGCACCCTCAGTGAAAAATCCCACTATGAAGTGACTGGTTTCGCAAGCTGCTAGGAGGTCCTCGCCGCCGAGAAACTGTGTCTTGTCATCCTTGCAACATCCTGGAATTCACACCACGTGACTCATATCCTCTGGCACATTATCGGTGCCATTCCTGCCAGGAGTAACTGTTGTTTGATATAATTGCCACTGTCTCCTGATTTTCCTGGGTAGCCAACGTTGTTATGTTGTTAAACTGCTCGGTATTGCGAACAATCGTACATTGGCATGGCTTAATCTCACTTGATCAGGATGCACGAAACAATGCCCAAGTCACAGCGGAATGTCTCCGGCTTTCAAGGGCATATCCAAGGGGGTACCCTGGACACCCGCGGCTACTCCCTTGGGCTGAGGGGCCCACCCTGTCTTTCGTTTAAGCGCCCATGACTGGCCAGACGGGCTCTCTGTCGGTCTGAGGGGCCCTCTGTCGGATTGAGGGGTCCTTGGTTGGCCTGAGGGCCCTTGATCGGCCTGATGGGTCCTATGTCGGCCTGAGGGGTTCTCTGTCGGTCTGAGGGAGTCCTATGTCGGCATGAGGAGGCCCTCTGTCGGTCTGAGGGAACCCTCAGTCGGCATGAGGGGGTCCTTGATCGGTCTGAGGGGGTCCTCTGTCGGCCTAAAGGGACCCTCTGTCGGTCTGAGGGGGCCCTCTATCGGTCTGAGGAGGCCCTCTGTGAACCTCATGGGCCCTCTGTCGGCATAAGGGGCCTTATTTAGGCCTGAGGGGCCCTATGTCGACATGAGGGGCCCTCTGTCGATCTGAGCCCTGAGGGGGCCATCTATCGGTCTGAGGGGCCCTCTGTTTGGCATGAAGGACCCTGTGCAGGCCTGAGGGGTCCCTCGGCCAGCTTGAGAGGGCCCTTTCGACCCGACGGGGCCCTCTGTCTGCAGGCCTGATGGGGACCCTCTGTAGGTCTGAGGGATCCTCTGTAGGCCTGTGGGACCCTATAATGGCCTGAGGGGCCCTCGGACAGCTTGATGGGCCCATTTCGACCCGACGGGCCCTCTAGCCGCCTAAGTGATCCCTCGAGCAGCTTGAGGGGGCCCCTTTCGACACGACAGGACCCTCTGTCTGCCCGAAGGAGGGCCCTCGGCCGACTCTTGAAGGGGCCCTTGATCGGGCTGAGGGGCCTTCTGTCGGTCTGAGGGGCCCTCTGTCGACCTGATGGGGCCCTCTGCCCTCCTCTGTGTGACATCCTTGCAGTGCAGATCTTTGCAGGCTGACTCGTTTGCTAATTCAGACTGTTGCAGGTCCCAGGGTAGATTCTGTCAAATGTACCGGGTATGATATCCAGAATAGGTATTAGTGGCATAGAATCTCAGAAGTTACGGCGCCCTAAACCCAACCCCGAATCACCACCACCACTACACCCAAAATAAGTAGTTGAAATCGTGTTAGCGAAGCTAAAATATATAAGGGGCCTTGTGTCCATGGGAAGGGGGCATGTATGTGCCAGGGGGCCCATATATATGACCGCGGGTACTACTTTGGCGAAATCCTGAATACGCCTTTGCCATCGTTTACCGGCATTTTGTGTCCGATGTGTCTACGTTGTTTTGGCATTGCATGCGCTAAGCATTACCTCCGCGCATGCAGTTACAATAGCATGCCTCAGATATCAGGCATTGCCGTAGGTACAATGGTGACCACCGTGTGGACTTACGGAAACTACCGTAACTGGTCTTTCGATGACATTGTAAAACGTCGCTTACACTTACATATAATCTGTTTTATGCATATTTTATCCTGGTTGTATTTTATATTATGTGATTTTCGGCACATTGTTAGTTTTATTTCTAAATGCTTTGCTGCTATTGAATAGTTAATTTCTGGCGCCTTGAAAATACGACCGTCGCGTTCCCGGGGTACCCCCCCCCCCCCCCCCTTGCGTTTTGTTTGCAATATCTCGTAAACTGATGTCACTATTGTGAGCCAACGTTAAGTATTCCCACTTATATATAATGTCACATATAATGTTGGCAGAATAATTAAAATCATGTCATTATAGGTGAACCGAAAATGATTTCTGAAGAGGTCATATTTATGCTTTTCGTTGAAAATCAAGGGTTTAGGAGAATGTCCTTAAAAGTATAGTTTTTCATCTATTTATATCGTTGAAACGCGTCAAAAATATACCAACTACGTAGTGAACTAACCTTGACATGATCTCAGGTAAGGCCATTTTTTTATTTGACCTTAACAGGTCATGCCGTATAAGTATGTCCACGGGCGAGTTTCAATGAAACAAATAAAAAATTAAGCCTGTTCACATAGTATAAAGATAGGAAAATATTCCTAGGAAAATAATTTCCTAGGAAAATAATTTCCTAGGAATTGAGACTTTTTAGCTTTTTCTAATTAAATTTCCCCAGCCTCAAAAGATTGGTTGTCTGTTTAAAAACTGCTGTTTGAGCACGAGAAAACACAAAGGTACTCTTCCATATGCTATGTTTAATCTGTTTTGACCTACTCGCTAGTTACATAGGATGAGTTACATGTTATTCAATGACTTTTGGGAAAACTATGTTCCTTGATGGATGGATGTTCGGTGTTACATGCTTATATTTCTCCAGAATATGCCTGGATGTCTCAATTCCTAGGAATAATCTGGTAGCGTATCAGCCTTGTCGATACCTCAAGAGCTGCCAAAACTTTGGAGGGTGGATGTCACGCCAATTCTGATTGGCCGGCGTATACAGCTTGGCCAATCACAAGCATCTGATTTCAGCCGCCCCGACAGGTGGCGCTCCCGCTAGCAATTTGCCCTGAATAGACGACGTTGTCACTGTCCTGTCGTTGTCACTGTCCATGCTACGCTGTTATGTCATTGATTGGAATGTTTTTATTTGTGTTATTATGACCATGTTCCAATGATGTATAACTAATGGTAGTTTGTGTGCGTTTACTGATCTCGTGAATATTATTATTTTTCAAGTTTTACGTGTTAATATAGCGGCACCAGAAAAGGCGGTTTTTCGTATTAGTGCCTCCAGATCATTGCGCAACATTCAACTACACGCGTAAGGAAATAGATAATCAAATATATGGAAATTTCACTAGAAAAAACCTATAAAGTCTCAATTCCAAGGAAAATATTTTCCTAGGAATATTTTCCCAGGAATGTAATTGTATGCTATGTAAACAAGACTATTGAAATCAATTAGTTGATCTTGTGTTTGTCATAAGTTATTCAGGAAAACCGCTTCCAGCTTTTTGAATTTTTTAAACATTTTACCTCTCTTGCCCTAACAGGTCAAATTTGATGCTATCTCTCAGATAGCTAAGTTAGCTCCCGTCCGAATGGCTTCAATCCCGTTCGCTGGCTTGTTTAACCCGCGCCGTGCCGGGGGTTTGGACGGGGCGTCCTATGGGTTTTCGAAGATATCGAAAAACACTGGCGCGCAGCGCCGCCATTTTTGGCATGAGTGTTCTGGTCAATTACCTACATTGTGCGAATTTTATCATCTCGGGTCATCTCAGGTCAGGTCACGTGACCTGACCTGACCTGACCTGACCAGGTCACGTGACCTCACCTAAAACAAAAACAAAAAACGTTTACGGTCGGGTCACAGCCGCAGTTTCTGTCCGATCGGTTTCGAACTTAGAGGAATGAATAAGGTCATAAGTTCCTACAATTCGTATATATAGGATTTTTACATATATGACCTATGGTCAGGTGACGTGACCTTCCCATTATAAGTCAATGGGGAAATCTTGTGAAAAGGTGCTTCCTATTCAGAGAATACGCGTTAGATCAAACCAATTATGTCAATATCATGTCATTATAGGTCATCCTTGATGACAGGCAAAATGTTATCAGTCACCCCTACAAGGTCATCGGAGGTCATCTGAGGTCACTAACACGTTTTTGCCAATAACTTTTGATTGGATTGCATAAAGATAGAGACGTGAGACCAACAACAATGTGTGTATCTCGTCAAGACGCTTCAGACTAGGTGCATTGTGACCCACCTGGTCAGCCATATGACCTTGGATGACCTTGACCTTAGGAGACATTTTTTATTTGACCTAAACCAATTACAATTGGTTTGATTCGAAGCGCCTTGACGGGAGAAACACGAATACGTGAAACTTATTTCCTTATCTTGGTTAGATTAAAAATGATTAACGAAAAACATTTTTATCAAAATAGTTTGTTTGACCTTTGATGACCTCTGCAGCATAAGCTGTTGTCCTAAACTAAAATGCGAGAAATCTTGGTGCTTTCATTTTTCAAGAGCTTTCGATTGTTTTTTTCCCGTTTCTTCCTAATTATCAAAGTTCCCGAGATATTTGGCGGTTTCTGGGACATAGCCAAACATGAGAAATGTTTACCTTCGATGAACTTTTGGTGGCCTCAATATTGACCTGAGGCAAACTTACTACCTATACTCATTAGAACTTCCTACACTTACTGTAACTGTAACTGGCGAAGTAGTACCTACACTTAGCGGACACTTATCTGATACACCCCTAGTCCAGTGTTGTGGGTCGTACCGGCTGACGCCTGCCGTCCGCGTCAGAAGCAGCGGTAACGAGGCTCCCAGTGATGTGGGTCGTACCAGCTGACACCTGACGCCTGACGTCCGCGTCAGAAGCAGCGGTAACGAGGCTCCCAGTGATGTGGGTCGTACCAGCTGACACCTGACGTCCGCGTCAGAAGTAGCGGTAACGAGGCTCCCAGTGATGTGGGTCGTACCAGCTGACACCTGACGTCCGCGTCAGAAGCAGCGGTAACGAGGCTCCCAGTGATGTGGGTCGTACCAGCTGACACCTGACGTCCGCGTCAGAAGCAGCGGTAACGAGGCTCCCAGTGATGTGGGTCGTACCAGCTGACACCTGACGTCCGCGTCAGAAGCAGCGGTAACGAGGCTCCCAGTGATGTGGGTCGTACCAGCTGACACCTGACGCCTGACGTCCGCGTCAGAAGCAGCGGTAACGAGGCTCCCAGTGATGTGGGTCGTACCAGCTGACACCTGACGCCTGACGTCCGCGTCAGAAGCAGCGGTAACGAGGCTCCCAGTGATGTGGGTCGTACCAGCTGACACCTGACACCTGACGTCCGCGTCAGAAGCAGCGGTAACGAGGCTCCCAGTGATGTGGGTCGTACCAGCTGACACCTGACGTCCGCGTCAGAAGCAGCGGTAACGAGGCTCCCAGTGATGTGGGTCGTACCAGCTGACGCCTGACGTCCGCGTCAGAAGCAGCGGTAACGAGGCTCCCAGTGATGTGGGTCGTACCAGCTGACACCTGACGCCTGACGTCCGCGTCAGAAGCAGCGGTAACGAGGCTCCCAGTGATGTGGGTCGTACCAGCTGACACCTGACGCCTGACGTCCGCGTCAGAAGCAGCGGTAACGAGGCTCCCAGTGATGTGGGTCGTACCAGCTGACACCTGACGCCTGACGTCCGCGTCAGAAGCAGCGGTAACGAGGCTCCCAGTGATGTGGGTCGTACCAGCTGACACCTGACGCCTGACGTCCGCGTCAGAAGCAGCGGTAACGAGGCTCCCAGTGATGTGGGTCGTACCAGCTGACACCTGACGCCTGACGTCCGCGTCAGAAGCAGCGGTAACGAGGCTCCCAGTGATGTGGGTCGTACCAGCTGACACCTGACACCTGACGTCCGCGTCAGAAGCAGCGGTAACGAGGCTCCCAGTGATGTGGGTCGTACCAGCTGACACCTGACGTCCGCGTCAGAAGCAGCGGTAACGAGGCTCCCAGTGATGTGGGTCGTACCAGCTGACACCTGACGCCTGACGTCCGCGTCAGAAGCAGCGGTAACGAGGCTCCCAGTGATGTGGGTCGTACCAGCTGACACCTGACGCCTGACGTCCGCGTCAGAAGCAGCGGTAACGAGGCTCCCAGTGATGTGGGTCGTACCAGCTGACACCTGACGTCCGCGCCAGAAGCAGCGGTAACGAGGCTCCCAGTGATGTGGGTCGTACCAGCTGACACCTGACACCTGACGTCCGCGTCAGAAGCAGCGGTAACGAGGCTCCCAGTGATGTGGGTCGTACCAGCTGACACCTGCCGTCCGCGTCAGAAGCAGCGGTAACGAGGCTCCCAGTGATGTGGGTCGTACCAGCTGACACCTGACGCCTGCCGTCCGCGTCAGAAGCAGCGGTAACGAGGCTCCCAGTGATGTGGGTCGTACCAGCTGACACCTGACGTCCGCGTCAGAAGCAGCGGTAACGAGGCTCCCAGTGATGTGGGTCGTACCAGCTGACAGCTGACGTCCGCGTCAGAAGCAACGGTAACGAGGCTCCCAGTGATGTGGGTCGTACCAGCTGACACCTGACGCCTGACGTCCGCGTCAGAAGCAGCGGTAACGAGGCTCCCAGTGATGTGGGTCGTACCGGCTGACACCTGACGCCTGACGTCCGCGTCAGAAGCAGCGGTAACGAGGCTCCCAGTGATGTGGGTCGTACCAGCTGACGCCTGACGCCTGACGTCCGCGTCAGAAGCAGCGGTAACGAGGCTCCCAGTGATGTGGGTCGTACCAGCTGACACCTGACACCTGCCGTCCGCGTCAGAAGCAGCGGTAACGAGGCTCCCAGTGATGTGGGTCGTACCAGCTGACACCTGACACCTGACGTCCGCGTCAGAAGCAGCGGTAACGAGGCTCCCAGTGATGTGGGTCGTACCAGCTGACACCTGACGTCCGCGTCAGAAGCAGCGGTAACGAGGCTCCCAGTGATGTGGGTCGTACCAGCTGACACCTGACGTCCGCGTCAGAAGCAGCGGTAACGAGGCTCCCAGTGATGTGGGTCGTACCAGCTGACACCTGACGTCCGCGTCAGAAGCAGCGGTAACGAGGCTCCCAGTGATGTGGGTCGTACCAGCTGACACCTGACGTCCGCGTCAGAAGCAGCGGTAACGAGGCTCCCAGTGATGTGGGTCGTACCAGCTGACACCTGACGTCCGCGTCAGAAGCAGCGGTAACGAGGCTCCCAGTGATGTGGGTCGTACCAGCTGACACCTGACGTCCGCGTCAGAAGCAGCGGTAACGAGGCTCCCAGTGATGTGGGTCGTACCAGCTGACACCTGACGCCTGACGTCCGCGTCAGAAGCAGCGGTAACGAGGCTCCCAGTGATATGGGTCGTACCAGCTGACACCTGACGCCTGACGTCCGCGTCAGAAGCAGCGGTAACGAGGCTCCCAGTGATGTGGGTCGTACCAGCTAACAGCTGACGTCCGCGTCAGAAGCAGCGGTAACGAGGCTCCCAGTGATGTGGGTCGTACCAGCTGACACCTGACACCTGACGTCCGCGTCAGAAGCAGCGGTAACGAGGCTCCCAGTGATGTGGGTCGTACCAGCTGACACCTGACGCCTGACGTCCGCGTCAGAAGCAGCGGTAACGAGGCTCCCAGTGATGTGGGTCGTACCAGCTGACACCTGACGCCTGACGTCCGCGTCAGAAGCAGCGGTAACGAGGCTCCCAGTGATGTGGGTCGTACCAGCTGACACCTGACGTCCGCGTCAGAAGCAGCGGTAACGAGGCTCCCAGTGATGTGGGTCGTACCAGCTGACACCTGACGTCCGCGTCAGAAGCAGCGGTAACGAGGCTCCCAGTGATGTGGGTCGTACCAGCTGACACCTGACGTCCGCGTCAGAAGCAGCGGTAACGAGGCTCCCAGTGATGTGGGTCGTACCAGCTGACACCTGCCGTCCGCGTCAGAAGCAGTGGTAACCAGGCTCTTTAAGGCCGGTGTTGTGAACGCCCGCATATAGAACTCTCAACTCAGTCCTAAGCAAGGGTCACAAAAGTGCTGACAGTGAGCCTGCTGTGTCGAGCGAAGCCTTTGACGACGGCCTTTGTACGCAATCGGCGGTTGCCAGGTCCTGCCTGGTGAATCGTGAAGCATGTACAGGTCGCTGAAGAGCGTACATAAATCCTATCACCAGTCAGCACTGGTTGCGAAGGTAGCCAGGCACGTAGCCAGGATTTCGTCCAGGGGGGGGGGGGGGGGGGGGGGGCGGCGCCTCGAAAGGGCCCTTCCCGAGCGTTGAAAGGGCCTCTTCCCAAGCGTTGAAAGCCCCCCCCCCCCCAAAAAAAAAAAAAAAAAAATACGCATGAAAAGGCACGTTACAAGGCTGGAAAATGC
>JAXIVJ010002746.1:102500-104188 GCA_036785665.1 Chirona hameri | reverse complement strand
ACACACACACACACACACACACACACACACACACACACACACACACACACACACACACACACACACACACACACACACACACACACACACACACACACACACACACACACACACACACACACACACACACACACACACACACACACACACACACACACACACACACACACACACACACACACACACACACACACACACACACACACACACACACACACACACACACACACACACACACACACACACACACACACACACACACACACACACACACACACACACACACACACACACACACACACACACACACACACACACACACACACACACACACACACACACACACACACACACACACACACACACACACACACACACACACACACACACACACACACACACACACACACACACACACACACACACACACACACACACACACACACACACACACACACACACACACACACACACACACACACACACACACACACACACACACACACACACACACACACACACACACACACACACACACACACACACACACACACACACACACACACATACACACATACACACATACACACATACACACATACACACAACACACATACACACATACACACATACACATACACACATACACACATACACACATACACACATACACACATACACACATACACACATACACACATACACACATACACACATACACACATACACACATACACACATACACACATCACACATACACACATACACACATACACACATACACACATACACACATACACACATACACACATACACACATACACACATACACACATACACACATACACACATACACACATACACACATACACACATACACACATACACACATACACACATACACACATACACACATACACACATACACACATACACACATACACACATACACACATACACACATACACACATACACACATACACACATACACACATACACACATACACACATACACACATACACACATACACACATACACACATACACACATACACACATACACACACACACACACACACACACACACACACACACACACAACACACACACACACACACACACACACACACACACACACACACACACACACACACACACACACACACACACACACACACACACACACACACACACACACACACACACACACACACACACACACACACACACACACACACACACACACACACACACACATACACACATACACACATACACACATACACACATACACACATACACACATACACACATACACACATACACACATACACACATACACACATACACACATACACACATACACACATACACACATACACACATACACACATACACACATACACACATACACACATACACACATACACACATACACACATACACACATACACACATACACACATACACACATACACACATACACACATACACACATACACACATACACACATACACACATACACACATACACACATACACACATACACACATACACACATACACACATACACACATACACACATACACACATACACACATACACACATACACACATACACACATACACACATACACACATACACACATACACACATACACACATACACACATACACACATACACA
>JAXIVJ010002746.1:0-97500 GCA_036785665.1 Chirona hameri | reverse complement strand
GAATGATATGCAACATTACAACTAATTACGACGAGCAAGTAACAAGACAACTGGAAATGGCAGACAAGTATAAAGAAGGATGACATGACAGTAAGATTGATTGATTTTCCCATATTGCCGTGAAACACATTTTGCGACGGGGCGGATAAATCGCTCCACAATACAATGGATGCCTAAATTACGGCCTCATTGAATGGGGACCGGTGTCATTATGAGTGCATACACATTACATAGCACAGCATAATAATCACACATAACAGAACAAAAACAAAACGCCGCTTCTTTAAGCCTGGAGTTTGACATTCACGTGCCTCGCTTAGATACACGGTGACACTCTCCGTCGCAAGACGAACTCAACTCGGCCCATGTTTACCCGCGAACTAACATCACTGCGCGTTGGACCGACTATACTGTTGAAGGTCACGATTACACATATTCGTCAAAGGCTGACACGTTCCAGACACACGAGTGAGTGACGTCATGACACCAAGATGCTATCACATGGGAACGCGAGGGAGTGACGTCATCACAGCCGGGTCCTATCACACGGAGTGACGTCACACCGGCCGGGTTTTGTCACACGGGGACACGGATAACTATATATAACAGCTGACTCCGATCACGGTCACGGTACACGGAATCAGTCGCACGGCCATTACAAACTTACGCAGAGCAACAAGAAAATGAGGAAATACTGATCACGTGTGATTAGCTGTGCCGCTTCTCGGAGTGCAGTCCGCCCCGTGCCACCCGCTCAGCGCTGCCCGGCGCTCCGCTCCTACTACCAACCGGCTGGAATCCGTCACCGTCCCGGGCAGGGGCGGCTCCAGCTGAGGTGAGCGGCTCCGACGGGTCCCGAGCAGGGGCGAGCCGCGAGTTACATCATACTTGGGAGCCATAAGTCAGTCAAAAATAAAGATTTTACTTTGCAATTTGGTATGGGTATCGTACATACTTGGTTATCCAATATATATTCCATTTTGTTATATCTTTGAAAATTTATATTTTGTGGGATTTGTCCTAAGCCAGTCCAGTTTTTTTTTTGGCGGGGGGGGGGCTAAAAAACTAACGAAAATGTAAATCCGAGATAGCAATTTTGAAGAAAAAAATATAATTTTCTTTCATTTCTTGTTTTGCAATTTGCTTTACAACTCTATTTTCTACGGTTTTTCAAATATTTATCGTTTTTCCACCAAAAATGGCATGACCTACATCACTAAAATGTCATTATCTCCCAAACTACTTCACTATTTTGAATGACATCAGTTGGGCAAACTACGAGGAGGCGAACTAAAAATGGATCGATAAAAAATTGGGTCGTTACGTCATCAAAATGGGCGGAGCATGCCCTTATAAGGAGATCCGATCTAAAAATTTATTGTTTTCCTGACATTCACACCTTCAACCACCATATCACCCCTCAAAAATGTACATCACCCCTGTTTTTTTCGGTTGAAACTGCACGAATCGCGCAATCATATTTTCTTGTACTTGTATGATCAGATCCCTACTTTGGCAGATATGGCCAAAGTAAGGGTCGGCGATATCAATTTCGGCACTCGCAGCAGCCTCAGCGATTTAAATTTTGATTCGCCACCTGACTTCACGATCTAAAATTGGATTAGCCGGCTGACGACCGATCTCAAAATGTATTTCACACTGTGGTCGTTGCGTCGCGGAATCAATATTTAGATCGTCATTTACAGTGGAATAAGGGCAATTGCCGAATCTGGTCACATTTATTATTCCGATATAGGCAATTTGATCGCCTCTGATGGACATTTGATTTTGATCGCCTCTGATGGACAAAATGTTCTCCAACACTTTTAACCTCCGAGTATGCGTATGTTGCTCCGAATTGGCCTAATGACAGACCTCACAGTTTGATACTGCATATGTGCCCAAATATGGGCATAACAAAATCTAAAAATTGATTAATCTATTTTTGGTCACCTCTGTAGTTTTCCAAACTGACATGTTGAGAGAAGACTTAAAATGGATGCAACATAAGGTACGGAACATGTCACGGCAATATCTATCATAGTTTTCAAGATATTGAGAAAATCCGGGAGGGGGCAGATTCTGCCCCGGGGGTGCGGGTTAAGGAAGAGGCATATTTGACCCGTTTAATTGACATATTGTATTGGCGCCCCTCTGGACCATGCCGCAACTGTTACCGAGGAAATATGCTGCCCTCGGGCCTGAAGCCCCTGCCTTAGCAAATCCTGGATCCGCCACTGCGTTTGATGGGACGAGCGTGAGCTGCCTCCGGTTTAGCCACCGCAAACACCGCACCCAGTACCCACTGCAGATTGGCTGCGGTGTGCTGCATTCTTCGACTGGTGCGTCACGATCATCCGGTACAGCACGGCTATCTGGAAGAGGCAGTCGAATCCCACGTGCATACGGCTGGGCGCCATTGTTGTTAAATAGCGGTTCAACAAATAAATTACATGCTCACTGAGGTCCTTGGCAAACTGCTGAACAGTAGGCATGCAAATGAGATGAAGGTTAGAATAATTAAATAAACATCTCATCAGCAACGAATGCACTAGATGCTAGAAAATGCTGTAATCACGTATAATAACTGCAAAACTCGGAGTTATGCGGCCGAATTGATTCTCGCCTGGTGTCCGGTATAGGGTTCTCTGTCGCCTAGTAAAGGCCCTCTCAGACCGGCTTAGGACCATCTGAGGCCTGGAAAGGATCCTCTCAAACAGGCACAGGCCCTTTTCAGGTCCGTCAAGGGCCATATCTGACTAATGTAGTGCCCAGGGTTGTGCTTGACTCAGAGTCGGTGAGTCAAATTTGACTCAAAACTGACTCAACTCAACTTGAGTCAGAGTCGAGTCGCTTAAGAAAAGTAGGGACGCAACTTGAGTCAGAGTTGACTCACATGGATGTCGCTTGAGTCAAAGTTGAGTCGCCTGGATGCTGCTCAAGTCAAAGTTGAGTCGACTCATCTTCTTACGAGTCAGAGTCACATATGACGAGAAAACAAATCCTAGCAACTAAATAATAAAGGCGTCCAAACAATGTTCTATAGTGTGAGAGTGTGAGTTTTGGGTGTTTTTCAATCCCACTGAAATGGCTCCCCTCCCGAGCGTTGAAAGGGCCCTATTCCCGAACATTGAAAGTGCTCAGAAGACCCTCTGACCTGCACATGGGCCCTTTGAACTTCCCAGGGGTCCTCTGGTCTGTCCAGGGACATTCCAGCCTGCTTAGGGACCCTTTCGACCTGGTAAGGGACTGCGCTGGCTGCTTTGTCGCCCTGCCGACATGCCCAAGGGCCCTCCGATTTGTCCAGGGGCCCTCTGTGCTGTATAGGGGCCATTCGGCATGTGCAGGGCTCTTCTGACTCGCCCAGGGGCCCTTTCGGTCTAGCCAGGGTCCCTCTGACCTGAACAGGGGCCCTTGGAACGTCCATGGGGCCCTCTGGTCTTTCAGAGAGGGCCCTGCTGGCTCTTCTGAAGTGCTCTAAACTCTTTAAAGACCACTTTGCGTGGTCTCCAGACTCTTAGAGAGCAAATGATACCGCGCTTCGCGCGGTCTCGTCGTCCCTTTTCGGCGCGCTACGCGCACAGAAAAGGGCCCTTCTCAGATGTTTCGGGAGGGGCACGTGCCCCCTGTGCCCTCCCCTGGATCCGCCCCTGTGGTTAGGGACCTCTCAGCCCCCACTATCCCACAAGTCAAAGGTGGGTGCCTCTGCACGTGCGCACGTGCGCACGCTCTTTGCATCTTAGAAACTACTTGCCCAATCGAGTTGAAATTCCCCATACATTTCGTTCGCGCTCACTCGTTCATCGCCAACTACGGCGCCTTACTGGTTTATATTGATATGGGGTGGCCGTTCGGGAGAAGTGTCCTGGTGCGGAATTGGCCTCCCTCTTGGATTTTTGTCTTCACGGTCACGTGACCTTTTTTATGTTGAACATGCTATAGTAAACAGTAAATAAACCCTCTTGCGGCAGATTGCTTCTGAGTTCGTAACCGCTATTTTGTCTCAGCCGCGCAGATTACTGCACCATCGAATTTGATGCAGATTCTAAGATAAGAAAGTGATGGACAGTAATGCCGATCATGTACTCGTTATCTGATACAAGTCTCGAAAAACGCCAAAGTCTTAACGCTGATAATTGCTGAAATAATGGACTAAATGAGCATTGAGGTCCATGGTATATGTTTTAAACGTGTCTAAAGCTCATACAAGTGCAAAAGAGTGCATTTCCTTTCAGGGCGGAAACCCGTATAATCCATTTAAGAAGTATATGTACTTGTTTTTCAATTTTTCCAAACTTCCAACTTTGAATTAGGGAATAATTGTATTTAATTCTTAAATTTAGATCACATCATTTTAACCCGCGCACTGCAGGGGGTGATTTCTCCCCCCCCCCCCCCTCAGGTTTTTCGCGAGTAGGGAAAAAACGGCGGCGCGCAGCGCCGCCAGATTTTGACACACCTGTTAGGACATCAATTGCGCACACTTTAAGAGAAAAAATAACCTCGGGTCATCTCAGGTCAGGTCACCAGACGAGGTCAAGTGACCCCACCTCCAAACATGTTTGCAGTTGTGCCAAAGCTAGAGTTTCTCACCGATCAGTTTGAAACTTACAGGATGTCATGAGGGCATCAGTACTTACAATTCGTCTATCTCGGAATTTTGATATCGGTGACCTAAGGTCAGGTCAATTTCGTAACTTCCCCATAATAAGTCAATGGGGAAATATACAAATGCTTTCTATTTCAAGGATATGCATGATATTAGTCCAATTACTTCTGAATCATGTTATTATAGGATATTCTTGATGATCCAAGTGTACGTTTTGTTCAGTGACCCCTATGGGGTCATTTGAGGTCACCATCACTTGTTTGTCAACTCCCGACATAATGAAGATAGAGAAGTAAAACAGACAGCAATGTGTTTGTCTCGTCGAGACACGTCTTCCCATATGCAACACGCCCTACTTGGGTCACCAATTGACCTTGACCTGAGGTCACATTTTTAAGTTGACTTAACAAGATCACCATGTATATCATTCAAAGCGCCTTGACAAGATAAACACAATGGCGTAAACAGTTTTCCGTTATCTTTAGTAAGTAAAAAGTTCATAGGAAAACGATTTGGAAACAAACAGATTTTTTCCCCTTTGTTGGCCTCTGGAGCCTCAAATATTGACCTGAGATCAATTTTGAGGACACCTCGTCAATTTAAAATTTCACTAGCTGGCGTTTGATTTTTTTCTGTTTGTTTCTAACTAGCATAGTTTCCGAGATATATGGAAATTTCTGGAGCGATGTCCTAAAACAGGAAAAAACTGGAACATTTGACCTTTGATGACCTCTGGTGACCTCAATTTTGACTTGACTTAAAAAAATACTGAAATACTTTCGATAGAACTTTAATCAAGCTATCAAATGTTTTCTGCTTGTCGCTACGTAGCGTAGTTTTCGAGATCTCACGGAGGGGCGGAAATCAGCCCCCCCTCCCCCTCCTGCAGTTCGTGTTCGGCGCAAAGCCGTTAATACCATAACGGTAACCGTTATGGTATTAACAGTGCGCGGGTTAATACCATAACGGTAACAAAATAAATTGTTGCTAACAAAATCAAAAGGTCATGATTTCCCTTTAATCAATTAAAAGTTAATCGATAGTGTTGCGCAAAAGTCTAATTTTTAAGCCTTGATTTTTGTGTACCCCTCACGTTAAAGGGACACTGTCTCTGTATTGCAAAATGTGATATGTTAAAGAGCAATCGCATCTGATTAACGCTATGGAGTCCGTTTTTCGAAATTCGCGCCCAGTCGCCCAATATCATCGTTCACAGTTCGGTTTTCTTCCAGCCAATGACCTTGACGAGCAGCTCACCACTACGCACCAACATCAATTAATTGCAGCGGTGTGCAACAATTGCAAATAGTTATATTTTTTTGCATTCTGTCGAAATTTGTAATGTCAGAGAACATTTCGTGTCTTATTATGCCCGATTTAAGCTCAATAATTGGATAAAAGAAAATATTAATTCCGAAGGGATAATATTAATTTCGAATGGATTTTTATTTTTCCGCAGGGATTTTGAGTCCGACCGAGTTTTAAGTTTTGTTATACCACAATGTATAAGTGCATTGCCGCCTCATCAAATTGTTGCAATAACGTCAGCTGATGGTCAGATGCAGTTATTGCAACACCTGGAACAATCCATAATCCATATATGTAGTGGTGTGTAGAAATCGTAAACAGTTTTTAGATTCTTATGAAAAATAAAATAAATGATTGTTTTTTATTTGCGCTGCTTGGGTAAGCCTTTGATGATGATTAACAATCATAAGTAGTCCTTAGGACTTATTTAAGTATGTTTTTGCGATATCATCCGATAGAGGCAGTGTCCCTTTAACCCTCGCCCGTGCAGCGTCCGATCAGTGCGTGACCGTGCAGGGGGGGGGGGGGGGGTACAGCCCCCCTAGCGTTTCGCCCCTAATTGGGCTAGAGTTTTGATTAAAAACGAGCGTGTTGCTTGTGACGAGAGGAAGCCATTGATACCCGATTTTAAGGTCCTAGGTCATTAGGTGACCTGTGAGTCAATGACCCAAAATTAAGAAAATTGTAAATGCGTATAAATTGAATTTAATCGAGCTAGAATCGCGAATGAGCATATCATTATACTAAATGGGTCCCAAATTTGAAATCAGCGGCACAAAATGTCATAGGAACTGCCAAATTCCAAAAAGGTCATGTCAGGTCATTTGAGGTCAGTGACCTCGGTTGACCTGTTGGGGCGCATGACCCCAGTGGAACATATTATGTAAAATGGATCCCATATTTGAAATCAGCGTCACAAAATGTCCTAGAAACTGTCAGAAGCCAAAACAGTAATATGAGGTCATCGGAGGTCAGTGACCTCGGTTGACCTCTGAAAAGGTCAATCGAGGTCACAATCTCAATGGAAACCACAACTGTCACCTGGAAACACCTGTGCATATGCTCCTGAACAAGAAACACTATGAAACTGCACTAGTTACAAGGATCAATACTACGGGACGCCAGTTGCGCCTGACCTGACCTTGAAACACAGGTAAAAGGTCGCGGGTCATGTAGCCTACAACTTATTTTCTTCCTTCAGAATATGTGTCAAATTGTTCATCAGTAGGGTACCGAAAGTTTCATCGCAATCAGTTGATATTTACGCGAGTTATTCCCGAAAAACCGAGGGGGTGGCATCAACCCCCTGCTGAGCCCCTGCACTGGCGAGGATAATCACCTTTTGATTTGGTTAGCAACAATTTATTTGGCTACCGTTATGGTGTTAACATGTTGTTATCTAAATTTAAGAATTAAATAAAATGATTCCCTTATTCAAAGTTGGAAGTTTGGGAAAATTAATGATCGGTATTTTCCCTCCACTATTGGAAAGCGCAGCATCTGGCGCTTTTGCATCAATCTTGTCAACGTTGTTGAATGGGCACTTGTAAACAAATCGCCGACACTAAATAGGTCGCCGTAGTTTAGGCTGGCACCGGCCGGCCGGTGCCAAGCTAAACTGCCGATGTCAATGCACTTTTTTCAAATGATTGTTGATTGTTCATATTTTTTGGCCACATATTCGCAAAAGATAGAGTGCAGGACACATATTGCATACATTCATGATAAATAGCAATGCGTAGGGAGGCTAATTTATTTAACTCGCTACCGAGTACTTGCTGAGTACCGACCAGGGGCGGAACTTTATATTTCTTTGCCCCCCCCCCCCCATGGTGCTCCGATTCTATCCAGTTTATGAAACACTTGTTTATGTTCCACTTCAAAATTTCTGTGACGTTTCACGCATCCCTATTCCAAGGCCAGGATGAACCATAAAATATGTTAAAAGCGCTTTGTGAGAAAACAAAATTGGATCCTTTAGAATGGTTTTGTTAAGAACGTTTTATTGTTTGTCAGCGTTCGTACGTATTGTTGGAACGTCTTTTTATCCGTCTATCACATTAGCATGTTTCAGAAAATGTGCAATCGTATTAACATGTCTGGATTGCGGAACAACTGGATAGCTAAGTATCAATACGAAACGCGTCTTGGTTAATACATTATTATGAGGAATTTACTGCGTATATATGTCAATATGAACGTTAACAATTTCAAGAAGTTATCATGAATTAAGTCAAGCCGCGCAACCTCCAGCCCACACCGTAAGACGCTCGCAAAAACGCAGGTAAACAACGCAGTTTAACAAACGTCTCTCCAGCGCCAGAAATGTATCATATTATTACTGCTACTGGCTTGATTCAAACCTCTGACCTACCTGTTAGTTATAGTTATCTTGGTGGGATGCGCTGACCAGCACCGACTCTCTGATTGGCTGACCGGCTGACATGTCACGTGACCTGTCTGACCGGATGGCGGGCTGCCGGGTTCAGTCGGCAACCAGCGCTGAGCGTGTCCGGGCTCCGAGCGTGTCCGGGCTAGAACGAAGGCCTTCGTACGAAAGGCTACGCATGCGTTTATTGGTGCTTATTACCAGGGCTTCAATGTTCTATGTGATATTGTGCTGAGTATCGCATTTCAAACGCACCCATGATGAAACAATTTTGGTGATATAACTGATAATTTCACCTGTGATTATGGTTTCGCTGCGATTTGTAGCTACTGCATTGACATTGACTTCTATCACGATATATTGCAAGATTTGCTAATAAGAGCATATAGGTAACTTAATTAACCAAAAGTTTTTTGTTTGCTGGGGTAACATTTTTGTGTGTAATAAAATGCTCTTTTTTTATTTGGTCATCGGGCACAGGATACCCAACTATATCAATAGCACGACATTTAAATGCTTTTCAATGACTTGCACATCACATAACATGCATCTACGTCAGAGCTGTCGCACAAGAGTTCGGGTCAATTTACAGTTGTCTTTTGCGGCTATTTTGCAATACGTGATGTTTCGTGTCGTGATGTTTATGATTTAAAAAAAATGCGGAGAATCTCCGCAAGACAATCGTGAATGCATCAGACAGCATCTTATGCAAGCTCATATTGATGTAAGACATCTGAATCCCAGGGAAAGTAGATACACAATTGTGTCGCGCTAAATGCCGCTGCCCGCCCAATGTGCATTGCATGGGTGGAGCTTTTCAGAAAAAAAGTTGGTGGGGCAAAATGTCATATAGGCTGGTTGTTTTCATTTGTTCAGGTGTAAATGGCCATTTCAACGTCAGGAAACCTTCAAATCTGACAAAAGTTGGTGGGGAAAAACACAAAGTTGGTGGGGAAATCGCCCCATCATTTGAATAGGAAACTCCACCCGTGGTGCATTGGTCGACACGGCACGGCACCGTCGGCTGAGAGGCGTTCGCCCGCTGGTGCCTCAGTAGCTGGGCTGAACGGGCGGAGGCAGCAGGCCGGCCGGGCCTCAGTCGGCTCGTAGTGGTTTGCTGTAGTATGGTAAACGTACTGGCGGGTGGATGGAAGAGCCGGGAGAATTTCGGTGATATGCCATAATAAAATGCACTGCGATGCGCAGAATGGGAATCACTCGCACATCTTGTTTTCTATGGCAACCAATGAATATTTCAAAGCACATTGTTCCTAAATAATAGGTGAGGCCCGGCCTCAGTTGCCTCTGATATGACAAGCCGCCACTGTGTGTTTCTCAGACTGCAGCTGATGGAAGTGGAGCTGCCTCTGCGCTGACTAGGTGTGCCGAGTTTCTCAGACTGCAGCTGATGGAAGTGGAGCTGCCTCTGCGCTGACTAGGTGTGCCGAGTTTCTCAGACTGCAGCTGATGGAAGTGGAGCTGCCTCTGCGCTGACTAGGTGTGCCGAGTTTCTCAGACTGCAGCTGATGGAAGTGGAGCTGCCTCTGCGCTGACTAGGTGTGCCGAGTTTCTCAGACTGCAGCTGATGGAAGTGGAGCTGCCTCTGCGCTGACTAGGTGTGCCGAGTGTCTCAGACTGCAGCTGATGGAAGTGGAGCTGCCTCTGCGCTGACTAGGTGTGCCGAGTGTCTCAGACTGTAAGCTGACCGCGTGTGCCGTGCTCCTCAGGTTACAGGCTGCCGAGGCGGAGCTGGCCACGGTGATGGCGACTCTGAAGGAGAAGCAGGACCGGTTGGCGGCCGTCGAGGCGCAGATCGCCGAGCTGCAGAGCCTCTACGACCACTCGGTCGGTGAGAAACAGAGTCTCGAGGATAAGATCGCCGTCACGTCTGCCCGCCTGACCCGGGCCTCCAAACTGACCTCGGCGCTGGCAGACGAGGGAGAGCGCTGGGCGGAGAACGTCCAGGTATGGGCCGATCCCCCCAGTTGGTAAGCTTGTGGGAAAGCGGAGAGTTTGTTCCGTTTGAAACAACTTATTCCAGGACTCACTCATTAAACTCATCTTCTCAAAGCTGAACAATTATTATGACAGTTGGTTTACGATTTTTTTTTTAAATAACAGATTCATCAGTGCGCAGTTTCTTGTATTGAGTACATGTAACTCTTACCAAGGCGTTCATTTATCTGACAATTAATTTAGTACCGTAGGTAATTTGACACGATTACGGTCCACTCCCAGTACGGGATTGATCATTGGAATGCGCTTGCACGTCCGGGTGGCTTGTCCGTGTTTTTTTTCTTCTTCCATGTGCCGTGCTTGAACTCAAACTCTGACAAGCAGCATGCCACATATATTTGTCGAAACAGTCAATCAAGCTTGATGTTAGCGCGTGCTTCTGGGTGGAATTTCCCCACAAACAGTCGACCTGTACATTTCACTAAGTATGTGACTGTGTAATGTATCCGGCCTCGGCCTGTGATTGATACGATACGATGCCGTGTATCTTGACAGACCCTGGACGGCGAGCTGAGGACGGTGGTGGGCAACATGTTCATGGGCGCTGCCAGCGTCTCCTACCTGGGCGCCTTCACCTCCCAGTTCAGGGAGGAGCTGCTCCAGCACTGGATTGAGATGTGCCAGCTGCTCTCCGTACCGATCGCTGCCAACTTCAGGCAGGTTAACCCGACCTTTTTGCAGTGGTGGGCACTGGCACTGCAGTTTACGAGACGAACTTTTGAGAAAACATGGTTGATGTAGCAGTAGAAGATGTAAACGATTACTTACTGCTACTTTTTGGGCCTACGGCGGATGTTTTCCTTGCAAATAACTGACACTGATCACACAAAAATGATGTGACAGTCCTGGTACTTTGACGGTCTTGATATTGCAATATTCTCAGAAGCGTAATATTATGATAGTTTTTTTCTGAACGGGAGCACCTAAGTTAAGCGAGTTTAACTAAATGCGATTAATTGGTGCTTTATTATCGCCGCTTTGCATTCGTGCACCTGTGGCTTTATCTGCAGTTAGCTGAAACTGTGCCGCAATACAGCGCTGTTGTGCGGAACAGCAATTTTGTGGAAGACACCAAAGTCATCGGGAAACAATTGATAAATGGATGTGCTTAGCACTGGTCAGTCGGCGGTCCAAGTCCGCTGCCCTCCAGACCAGTGTTTGGCTGGTGACTGGTCAGCATCTGATCTGCCCTGCCCTGCCCTGCCCTGCCCTGCCCTGCCCTGCCCTGCCCTGCCCTGCCCTGCCCTGGCCCTGGCCCTGCCCCTGCCCCTGCCCCTGCCCCTGCCCCTGCCCCTGCCCCTGCCCCTGCCCCTGCCCCTGCCCCTGCCCCTGCCCCTGCCCTGTCCCTGCCCCTGCCCCTGCCCCTGCCCTGACCTGACCTGACCTGACCGTGCGTGTGTCGGCAGTCTGTCGGGAGTGCTGGCCGATCCGTACCAGATCCGCCAGTGGAACGCCTGCGGTCTGCCCCGGGATGACGTCAGCACACTGAACGCCATCCTGTCGACCCGCAGCCGGCGCTGGCCACTGATGATCGACCCGCAGGATCAGGTGAGAGGTCAGAGGTCACAGGTCACAGGTCAGAGGTCACACTGGACGCCATCCTGTCGACCCGCAGCCGGCGCTGGCCACTGATGATCGACCCACAGGACCAGGTGAGAGGTCAGAGGTCACAGGTCACACTGGACGCCATCCTGTCGACCCGCAGCCGGCGCTGGCCACTGATGATCGACCCACAGGACCAGGTGAGAGGTCAGAGGTCACACTGGACGCCATCCTGTCGATCCGCAGCCGGCGCTGGCCACTGATGATCGACCCACAGGACCAGGTGAGAGGTCAGAGGTCACAGGTCAGAAATCACACTGGACGCCATCCTGTCGACCCACAGCCGGCGCTGGCCACTGATGATCGAACCGCAGGATCATCATCATCATCATCATCATCATCATCATCATCATCATCATCATCATCATCATCATCATCATCATCATCATCATCATCCATCCATCCATCCATCCATCCATCCATTCATCCATCCATCCATCCATCCATCCATCCATCCATCCATCCATCCATCCATCCATCCATCCATCCATCCATCCATCCATCCATCCATCCATCCATCCATCCATCCATCCATCCATCCATCCATCCATCCATCCATCCATCCATCCATCCATCCATCCATCCATCCATCCATCCATCCATCCATCCATCCATCCATCCATCCATCCATCCATCCATCCATCCATCCATCCATCCATCCATCCATCCATCCATCCATCCATCCATCCATCCATCCATCCATCCATCCATCCATCCATCCATCCATCCATCCATCCATCCATCCATCCATCCATCCATCCATCCACCCATCCACCCACCCACCCACCCATCCACCCATCCACCCATTCACCCATCCACCCATCCACCCATCCACCCATCCACCCATCCACCCATCCATCCACCCATCCACCCATCCACCCATCCACCCATCCACCCATCCACCCACCCATCCACCCATCCACCCATCCACCCATCCACCCATCCACCCACCCACCCACCCATCCACCCATCCACCCATCCACCCATCCACCCACCCATCCACCCACCCATCCACCCACCCATCCACCCACCCACCCATCCACCCACCCATCCACCCACCCATCCACCCACCCGCCCATCCACCCGCCCATCCACCCGCCCATCCACCCGCCCATCCACCCACCCATCCACCCACCCATCCACCCACCCATCCACCCACCCATCCACCCATCCACCCATCCACCCATCCACCCATCCACCCATCCACCCATCCACCCATCCACCCATCCACCCATCCACCCATCCACCATATATTCGTAAGCCCATCCACAGTAAAATGGCTTTTCAGGACAATTGTCGAAGAACATACAAACAAATATCACACTGAGTGTATAGTTCGCGCCTGGCTTCCGCGCCGGGATAGAGCGGACCGGATACCGCCGCCAAGTAAGGCAGGGTAGCGTCGGACGGTCCGCTCGGTTAGAGCTGGGACCCGGCTGTGAAGAGCGGCCCAAGCATTTCTCCCGGGCTCGCTTCTCCAAACAACTTCCGCCTCGAGATGTTAAATACGGGTGAACCCGGACTATCGGTCTCACTCCCCGCTTGGTGTACTCGAGGTAGGTCCTGGCTAAAGGGTATGGGGGCTTTGCTCACCCCTCTCTCCTAGATAGGTTTTGGAGCCAGGTTAAAGTATTTAGCGCTGGCGTTAGGGTAGTTAGGGTGTTCCCGCGGTGCGTCCAGAGTTGTAGTTCGAGTGTTTTATTCTGGCGGTCTTATCTATTTCGACGTTGTATACTTGCTGGAGTCTCCTGAATAATAATGGAGCTGAATCACCTGAGTTTTACACGGAGTGACGCAGAGCATGAATATTTAACGGAGCACTTACTTTGATCGGAGCAGTCACTAGCCCAGTGTTAATGCTAATGTAGGTGGGTTTAATACCCACCCAATATACCCATCGGCACACAACCCACCGTGTGTACTTAAGGCGTAGCATTCTGCCACTGCATCCACCATCTGAGGCCAATTTCACAAAGCAAAAAAGTTTGTAATTACAACAAAAAAAAATGCTATTACAAATAATTTGTACACATGTTTGTAGTTTGGATTTCACAAAACTCCAGGGCAGTAAATCTCAATTTACTATTTACAAACTAGTTTACAAAGATATTGTCTGTAAAAATGTTTGCAATTGCACATGTTCTATTTCTCGAAGGTTGACGGAAGTGAGGAAATGTTTGCAATTACAAACTTGTAATTCCAGTGGGTCAGGGGTTCTGAATTCTACCTCTGAACCACTGATGCACCAATTATGTGGGGTATTTTAGCGGGGCTTCGCCCACCCACGTCAATCGCAGCCATGCATAGCTGCGACTAGCGTGTCGCAGGGTTCAGCTTGGTCGCCATGCAACCTGTCACATTGCATGGCTTCCGGACCAGATGTTGGGTGCAGTGGCAGAATGCTACGCCTTAAGAACACACGGTGGGTTGCGTGCCGATGGGTATATTGGGTGGGTATTAAACCCACCTACATTAGCATTATCACTGAGCTAGTGACTGCTCCGATCAAAGTACCCTGAAGAGAAAGAAGGATAAAACCTTTCAAAAATACCGGAAGTCACAGTCAGCAGCAGATTTCCAGCATTACAAGATGTGTCGCAATAAACTAAGAGCACTCACTCGAAAGCTAAGGGCTGAATTTGAGAGAAAGCTAGTTAAAGAGCTGAAAGCCAACCCCAATTCTTTCTGGAAGTACTGTAAGACGAGAGTCAAGATACAGGATAAAGTCGGCAAACTAAACAGGCCTGATGGAACAGAGGCTCAAACGGCAGAGGAGAAGGTGACTGAACTGAATGTTTTCTTCCGCTCAGTATTTGTCCAGGAAGACTTAAAAAATATACCAGTCCCATCTGAAGTCAATGAAGCAAGCTTGGAGACTGTGGACATTACTCAAACAAAGGTAAAAACCAAGCTTCTTGAGTTGAAGACCTCAAAAACACCAGGTCCAGACTCCATACACCCAAGGGTTCTCAGCGAATTAGCAGAAGAGCTGAGCTACCCCTTAGCACTTCTGTTCCAGAAATCTCTTGAAACAGGCGAACTACCCAATGACTGGAAATTGGCAAATATCACACCAATTCACAAGAAGGGAAGCAAGCGGAATGTAGAAAACTATCGCCCAATCAGTCTGACTGCTCAAGTGAGTAAGGTTCATGAATCAATTGTAAGAAATGAGATGATGTGTTTCTTTGTAGAAAGTGGGCATATGTCGGAGTCACAACATGGTTTTGTACCAGGTCGATCATGTGTATATCAGCTCTTGCAAGTCATGGATGATTGGACCAGTAACCTGGACGCTGGTACACCAATAGACACAATCTATCTCGACTTTCAAAAAGCTTTCGACTCTGTAGCTCACAAAAGACTACTCATCACCCTTGAAGCTCTCGGTATAAGAGGTCAATTGCTGAACTGGATACAAGGCTTTCTTACTGATCGGAAGCAGATAGTTGTGTGTTGGAAGGGACAGCCTCTGACTGGGTACAGGTCATCAGTGGAGTGCCACAAGGTAGTGTTCTTGGGCCCACCTTGTTTGTGGCAGCCGTACACTCCATCCCAAAAGACATCAGCAGCTCTGTGAAGATTTACGCCGATGATACCAAGGTGTACAGACCAGTAGGAAGCCAGAGTGATGTACAAGCACTCCAAAGAGATATAGATACCCTGGTAGCATGGACGAAAAGGTGGCAACCACCACTTAACACTGCAAAGTGTAAAGTCATGCACATCGGCGCCTCAAACCAAGCTTTTTACTATATGATGGCAGGCCAAAAGCTTGAAGTCACCACAGAAGAAAGAGACCTGGGCCTCCTTGTTGACAGATCATTGCTGTTGCATGGGCACACTGCTGCTACAGTTGCCAAAGCCTTCCGCACCCTAGGCATCATCAGACGAACTTTCTTGGACCTGAATGAAGTTACTCTTCCACTCTTGTTTAAAGCAATGGTGAGGCCCATCCTTGAGTATGGAAACAGTGTATGGGGACCCACCTTCTGTGGTGATCAAGACAAAGTGGAGAGGGTACTGAGAAGGGCAACCAAGATGGTGAAGTCACTCAAGCATCTCCCATACCAAGAAAGGTTGAAGCAGCTGAGAATGCCAAGCATGTACTACAGACGTGAGAGAGGAGACATGATTGTGGTGCACCAGCTCCTGACCAACAAGATAAGGATGGATCCCACAAGTTTCCTCGTTTTGGCTCCAGAGGATGTCATCACAAGGGGACACACTAGGAAGCTGTTGAAACCAGTGGCCAACAAGGAGATTCGCCAACGTTTCTTCTCTCATCGAGTCATCAACTCTTGGAATAGCCTACCGGATGAAGTGGTCAGCGCTGATTCAACAAACAGCTTCAAAAACAGACTGGACAAGCACTGGCAAGACCGCATGTTCAAGACAAGAGAGGGGTCACAGTAATGTACTGAGCGGGAAATCACAGGCTTCAATCCTTTAGCCTACTTTCCTGAAATCCCTGGTATATAAGGTATATAAGTAAGTTCTCCGTTAAATATTCATGCTCTGCGTCACTCCGTGTAAAACTCAGGTGATTCAGCTCCATTATTATTCAGGAGACTCCAGCAAGTATACAACGTCGAAATAGAGAAGACCGCCAGAATAAAACACTCGAACTACAACTCTCTACGCACCGCGGAAACACCCTAACTACCCTAACGCCAGCGCTAAATACTTTAACCTGGCTCCAAAACCTATCTAGGAGAGAGGGGTGAGCAAAACCCCCAAACCCTTTAGCCAGGACCTACCTCGAGTACACCAAGCGGGGAGTGAGACCGATAGTCCGGGTTCCCCCTTATTTAACATCTCGAGGCGGAAGTTGTTTAGAGAAGCGAGCCCGGGGAGAAAGGCTTGGGCCGCTCTTCACAGCCGGGTCCCAGCTCTAACCGAGCGGACCGTCCGACGCTACCCTGCCCTACTTGGCGGCGGTATCCGGTCCGCTCTATCCCGGCGCAGAATCCAGGCGCCGGCGACGCCTTTGGGGGTGTTTACCTGAGGGCGACGCCTTTGGGGGTGTCGCGGACCGAAGGTTGTTTTTAAAATGTGTGCTCGAGATCTTGAAAGTGAATGACCCCTTTCAAAACAACAGCACGTGCGTCCTTGTAACCCATACATCGTCTCACGTGGTCATACCAAGCACTGTCACAGAGTAAGCTTAGCAACCACCCGTGAAACATTGTGTGACCCGACTGGGATTCGAACCCAGGATCCTTCCATTAGTGAGTCTTTTTCTCAAAGGACTCTTATGTTATCCCAACCACACTTGACACTAAGATATCCGGTCGGATATAGCAATCAGGAGCTCGAGAAATTGGATTTTGCGAAATGCTCTGAAATTTTAAAGAAAGACACACAAATATCTTTAAAGGTGGTGGTAAAGGTGGTAAAGGTGGTGTACACAATCTCTTTTTATTTTTAAACAGTTTGCATTAAACCAACTGTGCGCAGCGGCTGCGGTGCGTTCGACCGCACTTGGAGCTCCGGTAAAGCTTTGGACATACTCTTTTGCAAGAACTGGACATCATCGGCGTACATAACAATGTGTTTAGTCATCCATGTAAGATACTAGATGATTTGTAAACAGTACAAATAAAACTGGCCCTAAAAGTGATCCCTGAATAACCCCATGCGTGATTGGGAGTGTGGCTCCACTACCACCTCTCACAGACTGTCTGCGACCGCTCAGTCAGTTATCGAACCAGTGGGAATCAATCCCGTATCAACCGAGCTTCTCCAGGAGCCGGAGATGCTGGACGCTGTCGAAGGCTTTGGATGTATCAGCCGTGGTAAGACAGCTAATGAGTCCGCGGTCCATGTCATCCATGCGGTAACCAACAGCATCCAGCATCGCCGACTCCGTGGAGCGGCCCGGTCGGAATCCGTGTTGTTCGTCACAAATAATGTTATGAGACAACAGGTATGACATTAGCTGGAGGCACACGACACTCTCCACCAGCTTGGCAACGGTAGCCAGAATGGACATCGGTCTGTAATTATTGGGATCCTCCGTTTTACCTGACTTATGTATGAGGACAACAGTGGCAATCTTCCACGCCGGCGGCAAGAGGCCCGACACGATTGACGAGTTCACTACATCGAGTAAGTGCGGTCCCGTCACCTCGAAAGTCATGAGCAGCATGCCAAGGGTAATCCCATCATCTCCGCACGCCCTGGACGTTGACATTCGCTGGAGCGCCTCAGACAGTTCGGGCAGAGTCTCCGGCCGCACCCTGAACGCGTCCCTCACCACGCGGGTCGGGCGCGGCGGCAAACGGTCCGCCCCACTCCGAGCCGCCTCCAAGGCAGAGTCTCCGGCCGCACCCTGAACGCGTCCCTCACCACGCGGGTCGGGCGCGGCGGCAAACGGTCCGCCCCACTCCGAGTCGCCTCCAAGGCGGCCGCCACCCGCCGCCCCACCGTAACGAACTGTGCATTCAGTTTGTCCGCCCACTGACTGCCACGCTCACCTGGGACGGCCTGGTGAACCCCACCCTTCGGCGATATTAAACACAGCCTAATGTCCTGCCATGTCGTCCTCATCGCGTATCGGTACGATGACAGGAAGAAAGAAGATCTCGCCTCACACTGCGCCCTTTTACCTGTATTACGGCACGCTGTATAGTGTGCACGGCTCGCTGGAGAGGGGTCGTCGATTGGCACTCGGCGGGCCAGGTACGCAGGTCATTGTCTCGCATGAGGGCATTCTCACATGAGGGCGCCCAGGTCATCATTGTCATTAAGCCACGGGCAAGGCTGATGGCGGGGCCTCACTTTGATCACAGGCATGCGTCTATCGATCACCGGTGTCCACACCACCGGCCACGCTGTCCACCTCTCCTCTGGGTTGGCCGCGTCGTTTACAGCCGCCCAGTCGGCCAGCAGAAGCTCGAGACGCAGCTGGTCCGGCACCAGACCCCTCGTAGAGCGGATGGTGATCTCAGCTGGCCGGCGGCGCTCTCCGCTCAGTGGCTCAGTGGCCACCACCAGGTCGTGGCCGCTGCAGCTGCTGGGGACGACTCGGCCTGTGGTGACGTCATCCGGTGACGGGACCAACACATGGTCGATCACCGATCCCGACTCGGAGCGGGTGGTACCGGTGACGGGACCAACACATGGTCGATCACTGATCCCGATTCGGGGCGGGTGGTACCGGTGACCAGCTGTTTCATGTTGAGATCTTGTAATGTTTGTTGGTAACGTTGAACCTCGGGCTTAGTGGGCTGTAGCAGGTCGAAGTAAAGGTCGTCCAGCAGGTACACCGGTTTGCCAGTTCCATTCACGTGAGCCAGCTGGTCCTGCATATCGTCCAGGATTGCCGATACGGGAGCGCTGGGGGGGGGGGGGGGGGGGCTGTACATGACCCCGATCACAAACGTGGTGACGCTTCTCACGGGCTCAGCCATAGCGACTCGAGAGCCGTGTCCGCACTCGGCACCACTAACGTCTCCACTCGCAGCGTGTCTCGGTGCACAATGCTGACGCAACCTCCCCTCCCGCCACCGACTCCTCCCGCCACCTCCTCTCCCGACACCGGCTCCTCCCGCCACCTCCCCTCCCGCCTCTGGCTCCTCTTGCCACATTCCCTCCCGCCACCGGCTCCTCCCGCCACCTCCCCTCCCGCCACCGGCTCCTCGGCCCGGTCGGTCGCGTCCGACCACCATGTACCCGGGAAACACGAGAACACGGTCGTCGATGTTTGGATGGAGCCAGGTTTCACTGAGGCCGAGCGTGTCCAGTTTCTGTGAGTCCAGTGCGACGATCACGTCGTCGATAGATGGCATGAGTGATCTCACGTTGAGGTGCCCGATCCATAGCGGCGGCCCCGTAACGGGGCGTTCTCCACCCGGCCACCGGCACCACCGGCCGGCGCAGGGGCGGGCTGAGGCCGGCGCCGCCGGGGCCGCCGCTCGGGGTAGACCAGCACCCGCGGCGCCACCGGACCGGCCGGCGCAGAAAGACGACAGGCGTCTCTCTCCGCGCGGTGTCGGCGCAGCTGGCGACGGCGGCCCGCCCGGCATCCACGGTGTGTCCTCTCCGTCCTCCCGCGCCCCGCTCCACCGGCCGCCCCCCAAGCGCCATCACCTGAGATCGGGTCTGGCCCGCCCGGCATCGCCGGTGTGTCCTCCTCTCCGTCCTCCCGCGCCCCGCTCCACCGGCCGCCCCCAAGCGCCATCACCTGAGATCGGGTCTGGCCCGCCCGGCATCCCCGGTGTGTCCTCCTCTCGGTCCTCCCGCGCCCCGCTCCACCGGCCGCCCCCAAGCGCCATCACCTGAGATCGGGTCTGGCCCGCCCGGCATCGCCGGTGTGTCCTCCTCTCCGTCCTCCCGCTCCACCGGCCGTCCCCCAAGCGCCATCACCTGAGATCGGGTCTGGCCCGCCCGGCATCCCCGGTGTGTCCTCCTCTCCGTCCTCCCGCGCCCCGCTGCACCGGCCGCCCCCAAGCGCCATCACCTGAGATCGGGTCTGGCACACCAGGCCGGCCGCAGCTCGGGTGGACAGCTTCGGCTCAGCGGGTCCCGGTCACTGGTCCACCCATGTCCGGTTAAGTCCGGTTAAGTCCGGTTAAAGGAAATAGTTCACCTTCAACATTAGTTTTAAACTGAGATAGCAGTTGTGTAGCCCGTGTTGGGAAACCCCTATCTGCAAGTTGTCTTGACTGAAAAGACTCAAGCCGAATATATTTGATTTTTTGGCGAAGGAATCGAGCCAGGAGGATGAACAGACGATCATATAGGTCAGGAGGAATTATGTAAACCATATACAGAAGACCAGCGATCACAGGTCGGAGAGGCAGGACAGAGAGGTCATTGGTCAAGGACTGGCCTCTCAACAGAGGGTTTGGAGGAGCGGTTATGGCACTTTGTTTTGTGTTTACTGGTTGGTAAGACTCTGCTGGGTCACGGAACTGGTCAAAACTACAGAACGACACGTATAGGCCTGCACTTCTCTCAAACTCTCAGCTGCATTCGTCTTAATTTCCAGCCTGACATCTTTCTTGTTTCGAAACGGAGCCTTTGACACTGACATGCTTTCGTCTCCTTGACCCGGTGCTTTATTAGCCGTGTCTCGAAATGCCGCCCCCAGGCGAACCAGTGGATCCGGCGCATGGAGGCTGCGGATGGCCTCAAGGTGGCTAAGATGGCGGACGGACTGCTGCTGCGTGTGCTGGAGACTTGCATCCGGCTGGGCATGCCGATGTTGATCGAGGCCGTGGGCGAGACGCTGGAGGCGGCGCTCGAGCCGATCCTGCTCCGACAGACCTACCTGTCGGTTAGTCCTGGGCGGCACATCGGGCCGCCTCGGCCCATCAGTCTGTTGCTTCAGCCCGTCTCAATGTTTGCGCAATGGAAATTATGTCTGGTCAACTGGTATTGGAATGACATTCCTAGACTAAGCTTTTACTTGTACTTGTTCTAAAATGCAAGTCAATTACACCTTCATTTACTTCACTGTCGTCTGTTGCATTGTCCCAAATGTTTCAAAACGAGTGAGTTAATAGTGGATGTTAATTCCTAAGTAAGCATACACAACATGTCAATTGCCAGACGCCACCATCATATGTCGTGTATGCCGCAGGGCGGGAGACTGCTGATAAAGCTGGGCGACTCGGAGGTCGACTACGACAATTCATTCCGTCTGTACATGACGACCAAGCTGGGCAACCCACACTACCTACCCGAGGTGTGCATTAAGGTCACCCTGGTCAACTTTACTGTTACACAGAGCGGCCTGGAGGATCAGCTGCTCGGGTGAGTGGGGACAGCCGAACAGCTGATACTGCTGTAACAGCTGATACTGTTGTAACAGCTGATACTGCTGTAACAGCTGATACTGCTGTAACAGCTGATACTGCTGTAACAGCTGATACTGCTGTAACAGCTGATACTGCTGTAACAGCTGATACTGTTGCAACAGCTGATACTGCTGTAACAGCTGATACTGCTGTAACAGCTGATACTGCTGTAACAGCTGATACTGCTGTAACAGCTGATACTGCTGTAACAGCTGATACTGCTTTGTGCACACTTTGGAAACTGAGCTGTAGTGACGTGTTAGGTCAGTATTAGTGGTGCCAGTTTCAGAAAATATTTGTCCAATGTCCGACCGATGTCCCAAGACCATGGTCAGCTGTCCGTCCGTAACTGTCCGAAAAGCATTGTTTTTCCGAAATTTGTCCGAAAGCAGAAAAGGTGTTTGATATGGAAATGAATTACCTGTGTCACACTTCCATTTTTAATTAAAAAAAGTAACTAAGTGATTTTCGCGACAAGCCATCCTTGGGCATTGGATGTCCGAAAATGTCCAAAGAAATATGCTTATGTCCGTCCGAAAACTGAATCGGTTTTCGGACAAATTCGGAATTCCAAAAATGATTGTACCGATTGGCACCACTAGTCAGTATGCTGTCAACCGTCATTATAGGTCGGTATAATTAACCCGCGCCGTGCCGGGGGGGGGGGGCGTTTAGACCCCCCCCCCTAAGGTTTTTCGAGGATAGCGAAAACACATATAAAAAAACACATATAAAAAAATGTATCGGGTCATCTCAGGTCAGGTCACCAGACCAGGTCACATGACCCCACCTCCAAAAATGTGTCTGGTCGCACCACAGCCACAGTTTTTTTGCCGATCGATTTCGTACTTACAGGATTTCATAAGAGCAATAGTACATACAATACGTTTATCTCGTATTTTGAATATCGGTGACCTAAGGTCGGGTGAATTTCGTGACCTCCCTATTATAAGTCAATGGGGAAATAATGAAATACTTCCTATTCTGAGGATACGAATCATATCAGCCCAATTCCTTCTGGATCATGTTATAGGCCATTCTTGAAGTTCCAGGTTCAATTTGTGTTCAGTGACCCCTACAGGGTCAGATGAGGTCACCCGGGGTCACCAACACTTTTGTGCCAATAACTCTCCGACAAAATCAAGATAAAGAAGTGAAACTGGCACTAATGTGTTTGTCTCGTCGAGTCACGTTTCCCAATGTGCAACATGACCTAATTGGGTCACCACTTGACCTTGACCTGAGGTAAAAAATTGTAAGTTGACTTAACCTGGTCATCATACATATGATACGAAGCGCCTTGACGAGGCAAACACGATGGCGTCACAATTATTGCCCTATCTTTGTCAGGTAAAAATATATTTGTGAAAACTGTTTTGCCAAAAAAAATAGCCTTTTTGACATTTCATGAGCTCTGGAGCCTAAACTATTCACCTGAGCTCAAATCTGAGGACACCTCGCGATTGCATTTTTTAATGAGCTTTCCATTGCTTTTTCCGTTTGTTCCTAGCTATCATAGTTCCTGTGCTATCTGGGAATTTCTGGAGCGAAGTTCTAAAACTTGCAAATCTGACCCTTGATGACCTCTGGTGACCTCAATATTGACCTGATAAAAATCCTGAAATAGTTTCAAAATGCATTCTGACAAGCTTTCGAACGGTGTCTTTGGTTTTGTCTACGTCTCATAGAAGCCGAGTTAGAGGGGGACGTCGAAACGCCCCCCCCCCCCCCCCCCCCCCGGGCACGACGAAGGTGGCACCGGCACGGCGCGGGTTAACACCGTGGTCTCTGCACCCATTATTGCATCATTTGTCGCCCTGTGTGCCAGTGAAAGAGACCAGGCGTTTATTCGTGTCAACCAGGCACGCCGTACTGTATATATATATACAACATTTCGTGTGAGAATACCACAGGCCGCTGAGTGTGTATATCCGCCTAAACATTGCACACATTCCATTGATGTATATGTTCCGCTGTTACTGACCTCGTGACATGTGTGACGGGAGTAGGGACAACACAGCCTGTCCCGGAGACAGAGATGACAAATCGACGACAATTTATCACACGAATGCGGGTAATTATGTATGTATGTATGTATTGACATTTAAAACACTCTCCAACATAAAATGGCTATTCCGAGTGTCGAGTCGATAAAGTTAAAAGGTGAGACATGTTAAAAAGGCACTCGTAAGCAGCATTCATACTGCAAAATATAAAAAGCATACATCCATACACACACACACACACACACACACACACACACACACACACACACACACACACACACACACACACACACACACACACACACACACACACACACACACACACACACACACACACACACACACACACACACACACACACACACACACACACACACACACACACACACACACACACACACACACACACACACACACACACACACACACACACACACACACACACACACACACACACACACACACACACACACACACACACACACACACACACACACACACACACACACACACACACACACACACACACACACACACACACACACACACACACACACACGCACACACGCACGCACGCACGCACGCACGCACGCACGCACGCACGCACGCACGCACGCACGCACGCACGCACGCACGCACGCACGCACGCACGCACGCACGCACGCACGCACGCACGCACGCACGCACGCACGCACGCACGCACGCACGCACGCACGCACGCACGCACGCACGCACGCACGCACGCACGCACGCACGCACGCACGCACGCACGCACGCACGCACGCACACACGCACACACGCACACACGCACACACGCACACACGCACACACGCACACACGCACACACGCACACACGCACACACGCACACACGCACACACGCACACACGCACACACGCACACACGCACACACGCACACACGCACACACGCACACACGCACACACGCACACACGCACACACGCACACACGCACACACGCACACACGCACACACGCACACACGCACACACGCACACACGCACACACGCACACACGCACACACGCACACACGCACACACGCACACACGCACACACGCACACACGCACACACGCACACAAGCACACACGCACACACGCACACACGCACACACGCACACACGCGCACACGCGCACGCGCACACGCACACGCACGCACGCACGCACGCACGCACGCACGCACGCACGCACACACACACACGAACGCACGCACATATTCATCCAGTCCCAGCTAAATGATTACACAGTGCATGCCTAAAAGACGCGAGAGTTGAGTTCCGGAATTCCAGAGGTAAAGAGTTGTAAAGTTGCGCGATACTGTATAGGAGGCGCCGCCTACCCGCTTCCGTCCTCACACGCGGGATCCTGACGTCCTGACGGGATCCTGATGTCCTGACGAGTAGAACGGGAGCGAAGAGAAGAGTTGGCCTGAATACGAGAGGCAAGAGTTTGCGGTTCGCCAGTAACTCGTATTTTGTGAAGCAAACTAACAGAGTGCTGTTGGTAGAGCTGACGGGCAGTAGGCCAGCCCAATTCCTCACGCATTATTTAATTACATGCTATAATTATTGATTCATGCTTGCAAAAAGCACAAAGAGGGTATTCGCTTAACCCGCGCGGCGCTGGGGGTCTCCATCCGAACGTCCGGTGCTTGGGGGGTAAATTTTACCCCCCTCGTATCTTCCGAACCAATAACCGCAGCGAGACACGCAAGGCGGCGATCGAAAGCTCGCAGTGAGAAGAATCCAACGCATACCCGAAATTATTAACATAAGGTCACATGTCAGGTCACGGTCAGATCAAGTGTCAAAATTTAAGTATTTAGGTTTTTGGGCTATACTTTCCATCTAAAGCCTTGTATTACAACTATTATCTCACAAAGTGCTCCCAAATATATAATGCATCTCCCGCATAAGTAAAAGTGAAATTGTAAGCGAAGGTCAAGGTCAGGTCACAAAAGGTCACAGGTCTACGAAAGCCACGCCACACATGTTGTATGAGTTATTTTACACGTATAATTCGATAGAAGCAGCCATTTGCACAGCTTGACACCATATAATGGCCCTCAGGTCAAGGTCAGGTCACAATAAGGTCAAAATTTGGAATTTATTAATATAAATAGGCATTGCATGTTTCTAGACTAGTTTTGTTTTTAGAAATACAGTGGTGGCATGTATTTGTCTGTATCTGGTCAGTAAAAGCCAAAAAACGCAATGTAAAAAATTACGTCATGAGTTACTTATTCTTAGAGAGCCATAAGCCGGTCAGAAATGAAGATATTACTTTGAAATTTGGTTTGAGTATCGTTCATACTCGGTTCTATAATATATCTTCCGATTTTTTGCTAATCTTGAGAAAAAACTTGTGGAAATTCTTCCCAAAAAAATCATTTTTTTTTCTGCATTTTTGGGGGTCAAAAACCCCTAATTTTGCCAATCCGAGATAGCCATTTTAAAGACAATGTTATTTCCTTTCTTTTGACACCTTTTATTTGCGATTTGCATCAACACGTTATTTTCTACGATTTGTCAAACATTTAACGTTTTTTCACCAAAAATGACATGACATGACGTCACTAAAACTTCATTATCTCCCAAAATTTTCACGAATTTCAATACAATTTTAACAGAAGATACTTTGCACCACGCCTAATAATTGATGCACCATAAGGTACCCTAAGTTTCACTTCGATATTTGCCATAGTTTTCAAGTTATTGAGAAAATCCGGGGGGGGGGTAAAATTTACCCCCCCCCCCCCCCAGCGCCGCGCGGGTTAATAGAGCTTCCGCTCTACATTCCTCAGAAAATGTTAAATGAATTATTTTATGTACCGTTTTTATAACATGCAGTGCAAGTTGTGTGTCATTGCGTAGCCGGTTTTCGTCTATTGTCACCTCTGCTCTTTACCTTGCTGGGTACAGACTAGTGGTGCCAGTTTCAGAAAATATTTGTCCAATGTCCGACCGATGTCCTAAGACCATGGTCAGCTGTTCGTCCGTAACTGTCCGAAAATTATTGTTTGTCCGAAATGTGTCCGAAAGCAGAAAAGGTGTTTGATATGGAAACGAATTACCTGTAGCACACTTTCTTTTTCTTTTTTTAAAGTAACTAAGTGATTTTCGCGACAAGCCATTCTGGGCATTGGATGTCCGAAAATGTCCAAAGAAATATGCTTATGTCCGTCCGAAAACTGAATCGGTCTTCGGACAAATTCGGAATTCCGAAAATGATTGTACTGATTGGCACCACTAGTACAGACCGTCTATGTAAAGCCGTGCGCGGCTCTGTAGTCTGTCGCATGACCTCGATTGGCATTCCTCGCTGTCCAACCGCACTCCCCAGGGACGTGATCTGACTGGAGAGACCGAAGCTGGCTCGGTGTCGTCGTGTGTCGCTTTGTTGTCCGACCAAACTGATTCTGCCTGCCGTCCGTCTGCACGGATGTGGTACCAGCCCCCGCAAAATGTTTGACATTTATAAGTGATGATGTCGCTAAAATCATGGTCCGCGGCCTTCAACGCATGAGCCAACGGGGAATGCGGTGTGTTTGGGATGGCCCCCCTGAAGATCCTACTGGGAAAATGTTGGCTTGCCTTACCTTTAAGGATTGGTGGAGATGTGCTGATTCCAAAACCGGGTCAATTTGATCATACGGCCTCAGTCATACAGCCTTAGTACAGCCATACAGCTTCAGAATCAGGGACGTATCATCTGCCTAACCTGTTGTTACGAATCGTCCTTCCGTGGTGTATTGGAAAAATATGAATATGAGCGGCCAGACCCGACCCGGCCCGTGGCGACGCTTTTGAGAAGCTCATATCTCTGCAACCGCACGTCCGATTGACAAGCGGACTTCTTCGCTGTGTAGCCCCATCCACCCTGCCCTGTGTGAGACCAGTGCCGACTCACGTGAGTGACTACCACTGTGCGTGGCGCGTGAGGGTGTTTAAAGGTGTTTTCTATCAAAAACTCCGCAACGGCTCGGCCGATTGTGTGCAACTTTGGTGTGTGGTTAGGGACTCCTCAGCCGCCGCCTTTCCACAAGTTAGGGTGGGGTGCCTCTGCACGTGCGCACGTGCACACCCCTATTCTATATTTCAGGAACGGTTGAGCCGATTGTGTTCAAAGTTGGTGTGTGGTTAGGTTTTTTTCCCGGACCGGCCTATAGCATTTTCCGGGTGGGGATTGACATCTGTCAATTTGCCAGGAAAAGAGTTACGTTAACCGGTTTATGTGAACCCGGGCAAGCTAGGGAGTAGGGTAGCTATTTTACGTTAGTTAATTACGTTAACCGGTTTATGTGAACCCGGAGAGTTTATTGTTCAAAGTAAATATAATATCTAACATTACGTTAAGTATTTCGTTCAAAGTCAAATATAATATCTAGCATTACGTTAAGTATTTCGTTCAAGGTCAAAAATAAGTGAAACACGTGACAGACATACATACATATTTTATCACATACACTCAATACACTTGGACAGTGTCAGTGTTGGTGGAGCCGGGGGTGCCATCGTTGCAACAACGGGAGACTGTTGCCAGTCTCCCTGGCTCCGGCGCCTCGGCGAGACCTGGTTGTGGGGTGTATTTAGCTGGGAGAAAAGTCCTGAATAATAAAAAACCCAGCGTCTAAGGCAAAGGGGAAAAAACCTGCGCGGAGGGCCAAAAATGCGCTAGGCCAAAACAAAACTGTTATATTTGATTAGCTAAACGTGTTTGGTAGAGATAATCTAAGAGGAGACATCAATTCAGGGTAATTATCACCTAACAGTGTTTGAAGATTTAATGTGATGCGATTTTGTTGTGTGTAATTAATAATGTTCTGTCGTTTATCGTTGTGTACTGGGCAAGTAATTAGTAAGTGCTTAATTGTGTAGCGCGGATAACCTGGGCAATGTTGGCAATTTGGTGGCGGGAGATTCTCCATAATATAATAATGAGTAATTTGTGTATGACCGAGGCGGAGGCGCGCCAATATCACCTCCTTCTCTCTACAATTCTGGTGACTAGATATACAATGTTGGACTTTTGGCTTGATCGGATAAAGATGAAAATGCGAAGCAGCGTCCCACTCGCGCTGGCGCAATATGCTAAGTTGAGAATTAATATAATTTAAAACGTCTGATACAGGGCTTGGAAGATGGTTTTCTGAAGGTAATTCTAGGCTCAATTTCGCTAGTCTGTCGGCTTCCTCGTTTCCCGGGATACCGGCGTGTCCTGGGATCCAGAGGAATTTAATACTGTTGTTTTTACTGTTTAAATACTTGATTAGCTGTCTGATTTTAAATACTATCGGGTTTCTACAGTCACTAATCAAGGAAATAGCCGAGAGCGAGGCGGACGAGTCTGTGCAAATGACTACTTCCTTAAGTTTTTCTTTTCTGACATATATTAATGCTAATAAAATGGATGACAATTCCGCTGTGTATACGCTATTTATGTCCGGAAGTCTAAAGTTGTTGCTAGCTGTGTTTGTGAAGTATGCACCACCAGTTCGGCCGTCGCTTCGAGAGCCGTCTGTATATGTATGTGTATGTGTTGTGTTGTGCTTTGTGTTCGTTGAAGAGTGTGTGTGTCTCTGCCGCCGTGACTGTGTTTTTGTTGTGTGTGAAGAGGCGGTGTGTGTCTGGTGTTGTGTCGAGCCAGTGAGGTGTGAGTGGTGGCGTTGGCATTGTGTTGATGTGTGGAATGTTGAATAGTGCGAGTGTTTGTCTGATTCTGTGACTGATGAGTGGGTGTCGTTTTTGTAGTAGTGTTTGTCGTCTTGTGGGTGCGGGGTGATTTAAGATGTGGAATGTTGGCTGTGTGGGGTGTGAACTTGCTCTGGCGTAGAATCTAAGTAATGTGTATTTGCGTCGGCGGCAGAGTGTGGGAATGTTTGTGTCGATGTGTAAGTTTGTGGTGTTGGTGGTGCGGCAGGCTCCAGTCACGATGCGCAAGGCAGCGTTTTGGACAGTTTGCAATTTTTTAATTTGTTTGGAACATATGTCATCAAATAAGAATGCGTTATAGTCCAGTACTGGGCGTATCAGGGAAGTATATAGTTGGAGGAGAGTGGCACGATCTGCGCCCCACTCTCGACCAGCCAATGACTTCATAATATTAATTCGTCGCGTACATCTCTGCACTAAATCATTGAAGTGTGGGATGAACGAGAGACGTGTGTCTAGCGTTATTCCCAGATACTTGAATGATTTGACGAAAGGGATAATTTGATTGTTATATTTTAATGGAATGTAGGGTTCCACATATGCGGGTTTCTTTGAAAAAATTAGAGATGCAGATTTACTTGGAGAAATTTCCAGACCCCATTGGTCGCACCATACCTTTATATTAATGAGTACTAGTTGTAACGTTTTGCTGGCTTGATCGACACTCGGGTGCGAGAACCACACCGCCAGGTCATCAGCGTACATTGCAAATTTGAGACCTTTGTCGATCTTGTTAATATTACTGAAAATGTCGTTAATCATAATTACAAATAGGGTCGGGGAGAGGACCGATCCCTGTGGGACACCGTGGTCCTGATTTTGATTTGGAGAATATGTGTTGCCGCACCTTGCATTAAAAGTTCTATTTTCTAAAAAGTTTTTGATAAATTTGGCGAGTCGACCTCGAATTCCGGCCTTATGGACCTTTACTAGAAGTGCGGTTTTGTTGACTCTGTCAAACGCAGCTCTCAAATCAAGAAAGAGGGCAACTGTGACCTCTCTCCCTCGAAAGCCGCGCTGGACAGAGTCGATAAGACCAACTAAATTGTCCGCAGTGGAGCGACCAGGTCGAAAACCACTTTGGTGTGGGGTAAGTAAATTATTTGATTCAATGTATGTCCTGATGCGTCCATTAACCATGCGTTCGAATAGTTTACATGCACAACTAGTTAGAGAAATAGGGCGATAGCTAGCGGGAGAAGATTTAGGTTTGCGAGGTTTAAGTATAGGAATTAGCGTACTATTATGCCAAGATTCAGGGAAAGTGCCATCAAACCACATGGTATTGAAGGCTGTTAGTAAGTTGGTGAGACCAGTCTCTGTCAAGTTTTTAAAGAAGGAGTAGTCAATTTGATCTGGCCCTACAGAAGTTTTACCACATTTACCAATAGCGTACGTTAACTCTGAGTTGGTAAAAAGAGAGTTGTAGATTTCTACGTTATTAGAGTCAAAGCTAATAGATTGAAATTGATCGTTAAGTTGGTTAGTAAAAGTTGGTGTACATTGTTGTGTTGATGATATGTTAGCGTAGTGTTGTGCAAATTGGGTTGCCACCTCTAGGGGAAGCGTGTAAGATGTGTTGTGTATTTGTAAGTGTGGGATTTTGTATGACGGTGGTCTTTTATTTGAAAACGATCTAATTAATGTCCAAATTTTTGAGAGTGAGGTAAATCGATTAAAGGTAGATGAGAATTCCTGCCAAGATTCTTTTTTTGCTTTGTCAATGATTGTTTTAGCCAAAGAGCGAGTTTTCCGTACTTCGTGTTCGTTTTCTGCAGTAATACAAGCTTGAAATTTCCGAAATGCTCTTTTCCGGAGGGCAACAGCTCTCTGGCATTCTGTGTTCCACCACGGGGCAGTACGCTGCCTCGGGTGGTGTTGTGTGTGTGTGCGTGTGTGTGGAATGTGCTGGTGTGCTGATGCGAGAATAGTGTTTAAAAATGTGTTAATGTCGGTCTGGGAGTCTGCGGGATGATTAATGTCAATGCGTTTTTGAAAGGAGGACCAGTCTGCTTTGCGAAGGTTCCATCTAGGCAAGGAGTACAAATTCGTCTGTCCTGAAGGGACTTGTAGTTCTAAGTGAATTGGGAAATGATCGCTAAAAAGAGGGTCAGATTGTGCGTTAAATGTAAAAAGTGTCGCGATGCGTGGTGTGGCGAAGGCGAGATCAATGGCGCTGTAAGTCACCTCGCCTCCTGAGTGGTGTATGTGTGTGGGTGATTGGTCGTTAAGGAAGACCAAATTATGCCCGTCCAGTAGGTCCAGCATAATTTGGCCTCTGCGAGAGTTCCGGAGGCATCCCCACGCCCGACTATGCGCGTTGAAATCGCCCATAATCAGACATGGGGTGTTTATATTTGTAATAAGCTGGGAAAAAGAATCAATGTCTATGTCCTCAGTAGGACGGAAATAAATGGAGATAAGAGTTAGTTCTAGCTGAGCGATTCTAATATTAACGCCGACTGCGTCTAAGGTTGTTTGAAGGTCGATTTGGTGATGCAAAAGTTGGTTTGAAATAAGCAAAGCCGAGCCGCCTCGGCGCGGTGATGCATTTACGTTATTTGTATAAAGGCTATAGCCGGGGATTTTAAAAGTATAGTTATTAAAGTCGGCGTCAATAAAATGGGTTTCCTGAACAGCGGCTACTAACGGATTATTATTTAAGACATAATGTTTGAATTGCCCCCAATGGGATATTGAAGATCTAACATTCCATTGGAGGACGAATTCTGAGTGGTTATTGTTCATTATTAGTAGCTGCTGTCCGGACCGCGCCCTGCGGTCGCTCGGGTGTGCCTAGGTCGGCGGGAGCGGGGGCGGCTCGACCGTGACCGGGATGGCGGGGAGGGGGTCGAGCTCTCCTCAGTGACCCGGGGGCGGGGTTGGGAGGAGGGGCGGGCGGGCGGGGAGTTGGAGCGGTAGCGCTGGTACTGCTGGGAGCGGGCGGCCTTCAGGGAGGCGGTCCGCAGAAGGGACTCGTCGTCCGACGAGGGTTCCGTAGAACGACGGGGGGTCTCCCGGCGGGGGGAGGGCCCGTCAGAGGGAGCCGGGGTGGACTCGGCTGAGGTTGGGGGGCGGGGCAGGTCGGGCGTGGGTGGGTGCCTGGCAAGCTGGGTCGGGGCAGGTCTGGCTGGGCAGCCTGCTGGAAAGTTGCCTGGGGCGGGGCTTGCGGACCGGTGGTCCGGCGGGGCGGGAACGGGGTCTTGGCCGGGTTAGGCAGCGGTGGCCAGGCGGTGGGGTTCAGGGCTGGGGAGAGCATCGTGGGGGGGGGAGGCGGGCCTCTGTCGGTCTCCTTGGTTTCCCTCCACGAACGCCACCTGTACCGGGCAGAGCCGATACCAGGCGGCGTGGGCATCTCCGCAACCGGCGCAGCACTTAGCTGCGGCGGTGCACCCGTCCGTCGGGTGTTGCCCAGCACACCGACCACACGTGTGGTAGTGTGCCTGGCAGGCGCGGTCAATGTGGCCAAATCGCCAACATTTCCGGCACTGCCGGGGGGCCGGATCCAGCGGCGCACGACTACCTTCAGGTAGCCGCAGTACACTTGGCTGGGCAATGCTAGCCCGCTGAACCTCAAGCGTACTAGTGGGTTTGGCTGCTCGTGCGTCTGGGGCCTGAGCCGCACCACCTCCACTACGCCCTGCGGCTCGAGCTCCCAGAGGATCTCCTCCTCCGAGAGGCGAGCCACCTCAGGGCACCACATGAGGCCCTCCACCGAGTTCAGGTGGATGGGGGCCTCGACATTCACCGCTACACCGATGAATGTCGTGGTAGCCAGCAGGGGGGGGGGCGTTCTGCTGACCAGACAGGGTCTGGATCAGGAGTGCCCCTGACTGGATGGTCTTGGCGATCCCCACGTCCCCGCCACAGATCGACCGTAGCCAGCGCCTTATGGCGAAGGGGTTGGCCGATCCAAACGGAGCACCGTCGTCCCGCTTCATTAGCAGGAACGCCGGGCCGTCGGGGGTTCGGGAGTCAGGCGGGAGCCGGGCCCCTGGACGGAACGGGCTGGGCCCCTGAAGGGGGCTGGGAGGGGGACCGTCCAGGGGGGCACGCGGTCGCGCGCCGGAAGACCCCAGAGGGGGGTCGGGCGGGTCGGGGGGGGGGGGGGAGTTCCGGGGGGGGGGGGGGGGTAGCCATCGTCGTGGCTCAGAGGATGAGGATAGGGGCTAACTGTTTACTGTAACTTGCCACACACGACAGAACGTGTTGGCAACTGCAAATTAACTGCCAAAAGTGGAGGGGACCTAAACCGTGGAGGAGGCCTATTGCCAATACAAAATTTGTGTCTAATGAAACTACCTACTTAAAAATATATAAAGTCTACCTATCTAAGGGTATACAACCCTGCCACACGCACGTGGTCAGGGTTCCGCACCCGGAAGCGGTGGAGGACTGGAGCAGGCTGGCTGGTAGGCGTCCGAGGTCCGATGTCGAAGAAAGGATGGTGTCGTTAGGGACCTCTGAGCCGCCACTTTCCCATAAGTCAGGGTTGGGTGCTTCTGCGCGTGCGCAAGTGCACACACATTGTATTTCTCAGGAACCACAAATAGGGGTAAATCAACCTCACCATACATTTCCTTCGCGCTCGCTGGTTCATCGCAAACTACGGCGCCTTACTGGTTATAGTAACCTTGTGTGGTACGGCTGGGGGACTCGCTATCTGACCCTTCCGTCTTCCGTCCTTCCAAAGGGACGTGGTTCGACTCGAAGAGCCAAAGATCGAGGAGACGCGCAACAAGTTGATCGTGCAGATCAACGCCGACAAGGCGCAGCTACGCTCCATCGAGGACAAGATCCTGTACATGCTGTTCACCTCCGAGGGGAACATCCTCGACAACGAGCAGCTGATCCTGACGCTCAACGAGTCCAAGGTGGGCTGAACGGTCACTGATTGTCATACCATTCTGGAAAAGTAGCAGATTCTCCATATGTGTTGCTGAAAATTCTGCTTGGTGGATGATTCTATCTTTATTAAAGCGTTTGCAGTCCGTTGACTAGTTCGTTTGTGCTCGGTATTGGCGTCTGCTGCCGTCAGATCACGTCTCGTGACATCAGTATCCGTTTGACTGAGGCCGAGTCGACCGAGATCAAGATATCGGCCGCCAGAGAGAAGTATCGGCCGGTGGCGATGCGCGGCAGCATCGTCTACTTCGTGGTCGCCCAGCTGGCCGAGGTCGACGCCATGTACCAGTACTCGCTCAAGTACTTTAACCAGGTACACCGGCGGCCAGTGGCGTCGCCATGGGGTGTGTGGTGAGCAGTGGCTGGGACGGTGGTGGCACTGGCAAGTTTCCGTGTCGGGGTGGTTAGGTTGCGACTCTGGGTGTTCATTAAGCCGGTAGATTGTTTCTCGCCTATCCAGAATTCTGCAAACATTAAATTAGTTACCGGAGTGAGGACATTGTATTGACCTGCTCTTGTATTGTCGCTTATAGTTATAATTTGCTCTAAACTCTTGCGGACCTAACTTAATACTCAAATTTGCTTTTGTAGTTTCACTTGGTAGCATGTGCCTGTCTAAGTTCAAGATCACATCCTTTACTGGCGTCATGACGTTCTGCTTACCAAGCATTCCCCAAACCCACCCAACAAACGCATCCCCTCTGTCGCCAGATATTCACCACACGCATAGAGAGCACCCGCAATTCGCCTGACCTGGAGGAGCACCTTGCGAACCTGATCGAGAACACCACGGTGGCGGCCTACACGGACGTGGCACGCGGACTGTTTGAGAAGGACAAGCTCGTCTTCAGCTTCGTGCTGTGCGTGGACATCATGCGGCAGCGGGGCAGCGTCACGGACCCCCAGTGGAACTTCCTGCTGCGTGGAGCGCCGCACCTGGCAGACGGGGTGGGTGTCCTGCGCGGGGATGATACTGCTGCTGGTGATGGTGGTGGTGGTGGTGGTGGTGGTGGTGGTGGTGGTGGTGGTGGTGGTGGTGGTGGTGGTGGTGGTGGTGGTGGTGGTGGTGGTGGTGAGTTGTGTGATGCCTCTCCTTGGTAAATGGTGCACGCACTGGGACCTGGAACGATGGGTCGCCATAGTGTCCGCGAAGCGGCAATTGTCGGGACTCGGATGGACACTGGCAGTGGCGGCTCGTGGTCCTCAAAGTACCTGAGGCCCAAGTCCAGAAGTTGCAACAGAGGAGCAACTGCGACTTGCGAGTTTAGTTAACAAACTTAAAACAAATCACAGGCGTAGGAACTGGAGCGGGGGCCATGCCCCCACTATTTGATCAGAATTATATATAAAATCTTTATTTTTGTCTAATAAGGAAAATTGGGGTCAGTAAAAGGTAGATCAAGACGAGAGGAGCTCAAATACCTGTGCAAATAAATTTTGCGTAGGGGGCTGGGGTTTCCTCAAGACGAGATCGAAGTTTCACCCCAGACTTTTCATGACGTTCCTAAGATTCTGAAACAAATATGAAATAAGCTGTTCAAGTTACTAAGGTTTTCTATCAAAATCATGTCAGAACGTAAGCCAATGGGGCACCACAATAAATTTCCCGCCGCTAGAGGCGCTGATGATCAACTGCTACCAAGCGGACCGGCGTCTGTGCGTCAGAGTATAGGGCGCATTGTTTTCAGCGGAGTTTTGAAGGGGTTAGAGTGGTACAGATGTGTTCAAACTTATACGAAATGTTGGTGTCTATGAGTGTATTCGAAACCTGAAAGCCTTTCTTGCTGAGGTCAATCGTTTGACCTCGGGAGGTCAAAGAGAAAGAGTGCCCGCGAAATCAAATATTGGGTACCGCATAACTTTTCCCCTAAAGTACTTACCGAAGTCGTTTCAAAGGCTAAATATTCCCACCAGCCTATAGACGGTGCACAAAGAGTGATCTGACCGCCCCTGGTCACCGGTTGACAGGTCATAACATAAGTTACCATTATGGCCTATGGGAGAATGACGGGGTACCGCATAATTTCCCCCCAAATCACTTCGAGAACCCATTCCACCAACATCGCCTTCCCTTTAACTCAACGAAGGTGCACAACGCAATAATTGACCCCTCCGGATCACTGTTTTTACCTCGGGTCACTTGGAAAGGCGTTAATATCCATTTAACGGGCCGTCCAAAAAGTATTCGTTGTTTACCGGCCGATTGTATTCAAACTTATACGAAATGTTGGTGTCTATGAGTGTACTCTAACCCTGGAATCATTTCTGGCTGAGGTAAATCGTTTGAGCTCGGGAGATCAAAGAGTGCCCGCGAGGTCAAATCCCCGCCGGGGGCCGGGTGGCTCAGTTGGTAGAGCGTTGTACTGGGAATCCAAGGGTTCCGGGTTCGAGTCGCAGGTCATTCGGTCATAACGCCAAAATTAAGTTATATCTCACGTAATATTGAAGAATGTCCTGTATCCTTAAATCCTTATGGTGATGAACATTCACTTGTCTGTTGCCTGTGCGCCGCGCCCGGGATCGGGTCGCAGCGCCGGCGCTCCTCGCCCCGCTCCCCCGTGCCTTTCCGCGCTTCTACCTTCAGTGTGTGTGTGTGTGGTGACTGTGGGTGTGTGGGGTCTGAGTGTTGTGCGCTGCACGAGTGTTAGGTAGCTGCCTGACCCGGGAGCTTATATCGTGACCTCGGACGACCCGGCGCGACGGATTCTCCGGATGAGAGGAGGAGACGCCGTCTGCTCTCCAGAGTGACACAGACTCCCTACGCGCGCCGCCTATGGCGACCTTGAGTTCCCCCTCGGTCGCCGCCCCCTGGCCGATCGGGTGTCCGCCGGCGACGGTCCAACGCCGCGTGGCCCGGGAACCCCCCAGCGCCGTACCAGGCGAGGCAGGCGCGCGGCCAGCGCCAGGAAGCGGGGGAGCAGAGGAGGCGCTGACCGCGGAAAGCGACACCTGCGACCTACACCCGGATCAGGGCTAGTTATCGGGGTCATCAACATCCAGAGCATGAAGCCCAAGCTTCTTCAGCTGTCCGACCACCTTCATCATCACAGCCTAGACCTGATGTGTGTCAGCGAGACCTGGCTGAAGCCATCAACACCCAGCCGACTTCTCCCAACTGCCCGGGTACCAGCTGCTCCGAGCTGACCGCCCCGACAGTTGCGGATACGGCGGAGTGGCACTGGCCGCCCGGGACGGCATCAGCGCATCTCCCATCAAGATTAACACCGCTGCCGACCACCTCAACAGCAAGATGGAGGCGCTCTGGACTGTTGTCCAGCCGGACAGAAAGACAGTTCGTGCTGTGCACCGTTTACCGTCCGCCAAGGCGGGGTGCTGCCGACCTGCAAGCGGACTTCGCAGACCTGGAGGCCCAGGTCCAGCACGTGACCATTAATTATCCCTCCAGTAAGATGTTTATAGGCGGTGGTTTGAACGTTGACTGGCTGAAATCCAACACTGATCCTGCGAAACGCGTGCTTCCTGACTTTTTATCCGACCACTCGCTGCACCAGTGTATGTCATCGCCCACGTATTCAACCGGCTCTGCTCTCGATGCATTTATTTCAAGCTGTTGTGATGTAGTGAAGCGCTGTCGTACCAGATTTTGTAGTTTTAGCCCTCACAAGTTTATACGCCATTATTTATATGCCTCGATTCCGGCGACGATTTAACTGTCCTACATCACGACATGGTGCGAGCTGACTGGAGTGATGTATTTAACTCAGTCTCTGTGACGCTAAAGGGGGACAGATTTATCATCAGCTTTTTAGGCATATTCGACGCTCACGCTCCCGTTAAATCTATGCGTATTCGCAACCCGCGCGCCCCGCCGGTCACCGAGACCACTAAGAGTTTGATGTCCCCCCGCCGCGAGGCGCTAGCAGCGCATGGGCACGGATCGGACGAGTACCGGGAGGTGAACCGCGCAGTGAAGTCGGCGATCAGGCGCGACACTAGGGAAGACCTGGAGCGTCGTATCCGCGAAGACGGTCGCAACTCCATGTGGCGACACATCCAGTCAACCGTCATCGGGACCAGCAAGGCCGTCCGCAAGGTACCTGACGCCACGCCTGACGAACTGAACCAGTTTTTCGTCGGCGTGGGGCCGCGCGCAGCGAGAGAGGTCCGTGAGATGGGCGTGACCGTGAACGTCCCCTGTCGTCTGCCGCGTGCTGGCTCCTGTGCTTTCCGGCTGACGCGGCTGTCGCTGTCCGAGCTGCGTGATATAGTTTATAGCATGAATGCCTCCTCCGTGTGTGGTGTCGACGGCGTCAACATCCACATGGTGTGGATGACCTTTGACGCGGTCGGGCGGGTGCTCCTACATTTGGTTAACTCCAGCATATCCAACTCCGACGTTCCTCAGTCCTGGAAACACTCCATCGTCCATCCTATCTTCAAATCCGGTGTATCTACCGGTCCTTCCAACTTCCTCCCCATCTCCATCATCCCCGTCATTTCCAAGATTTTAGAGCGCGCTGTTCATCAGCAGCTCTACAGCTACCTCTCCCACAACCATATCCTGTCGCCCACTCAGCACGGGTTTCGTCCCCGTCACCCCACCGATACCGCGCTGATCTCCATCTCTGACCACATCCTATCCGCTGCTGACCAAGGAGAAGTGTCACTTCTCTGCCTGCTGGACTTGAGCAAATGCTTTGACGTGATACACCACTCTACTTCCCTGTCTAAATTGTTTCTTCACGGTATCGGCACCTCCTGGTTTTCGGCCTACCTTCAGAATCATACCCAGAGTGTCGGCCTCACTGACAGTCGGGGCGTCACTACGACTCCCAAACCCCTTCTCAACAACATTGGCGTGTTTCAAGGTCCGGTCTCGGTCCACTTCTCTACTGCATATTCGCCAACGATCTCAGTATTTTTGCTGAAGACGCAGTGGTCGTACAGTATGCCGACGACACGCAAATTCCAGTCAGTGGTAAAAGAGACTAAATCCTTAACGTCGTCAGCGAAATGGAACAAGTTTTGGCCTCTTTGGATATCTGGTTTCGTGCTAATGGTCTCAAAGTTAACGCCGCGAAAACTCAGCTCATGCTGCTGGGCAGTGCCCAAAATATACGCACCGTCTAACTATCGGATGTCACCGTTAAATTCCGCAACCACGACCGTCTCGGAAACAAAAAACCTGGGCGTGATCTTTGATCGGACTCTAAATTGGGACGCCCATGTCTCCATCGTAACCAACCGCTGCTTCGGGATTCTGAGTGGTATATCCCATCTGAGAGGACACCTGCCACCCGCCGTCATCTCCGCGCTGATCAACGCCCTGGTATTCTCCTAAATTCGCTACTGCATTTCAGTTTATGACAACAGCACTCAAAAGAACTTCTCTCGGATCCAGAAAATTATTAGCTACGCCGTCAAAGTCATTTTCGGTCGTTAAAAGTTTGACCACGTCTCGGACCTGATTAGAAGACGGGGTGACCCAGCGCGGAGGAGCTAGCAAGGTACCACACCCTCTCACTAACCCACAAGGTCATACGTCACGGCGAACCCGAGATCTTGGCTAGCGGGCTCGTTAGTGTGGCTGAGACGCGTCAGCGGTCTATGCGGCAGGACCACGACCTGGTGGTGCCTCGGTCACCGGTCAGCCATGGCACGGCGGTGTTTCTGCAGCTGTGCGCCGCGCGACTACAACGAGCTCCCGCCTGACCTGACGCAGCTCCCGGCGCACCTATTCGCGGGACGCCTGAAGCGCCATCTGCGCGGTGACGGCGGCGGCGGAGCTACGTAATCTGTCGGCCACTGTGGTTGGAGTCTAGGCAGTATGTGTGTGTGGGTGTGGGTGTTTGTGTGTCTACTTTTCATGTGCACCGCTTTAGTCACTAGTGAGCCACGAGTAATAGCCACGAGTTTATCGTGGATGGTCCTAATACATGTCTTGTCTCGACTTATCTAAAGAACACCGCAGTTCGATGGAAACATCGTCATACGGTTGCAGGGGATTCAAAAGTTGACGCTTTACTCGGCCGCCAACGGTCTGCCCGCCGCCGACGCTAGCAGACTGCGGTACGATAATACAATATCGTAATCTGGATAATAGATGATAGTTTTCAAACACAAATGTGGCCAGATCGATAGATGAACATGTGCTCTTGTTCATGAACTTTGATTTCCGTCGCTACGACTCCTGGGAGCCGAATAATTGCTTTGAAGCCCAAAACACAGACCGTGTCCAGGTATGTCGGGCACGTACAACTTTCGCTTCTAAATTCTGCCGGACGCCAGGAATTGCTTGATCGGGTGGTGGAGTCAGGGTTTGCGCAACAAGCTATGCTTAGCGCGGGCCTGACCTCGGAAATCCATCCATTCAAAAACATTCGGACTATTTTTTGTTTGTTAAACATCCGTGCCTCAGATGGCTACCATTGGTCGGCACGGCACGGCACCGTCGGCTGAGAGGCGTTCGCCCGCTGGTGCCTCAGTAGCTGGGCTGAACGGGCGGAGGCGGTGAGGCGGCAGGCCGGCCGGGCCGGGCCTCAGTCGTCTCGTAGTGGTTTGCTGTAGTATGGTAAACGTACTGGCGGGTGGATGGAAGAGCCGGAGAATTTCGGTGATATGCCATAATAAAATGCACTGCTATGTGCAGAATGGGAATCACTCGCACATCTTTTTTCTATGGCAACCAATGAATATTTCAAAGCACATTCTTCCTAAATAATAGGTGAGGCCCGTCTGATATGACGAGCCGCCACTGGACACTGGTCGTACAATCTGGTGTTTGTCCACTGGGTGTCTTAAAGATGCTTCGAGTGTGGCAAAAAAAAGTGTTCTGCTAACAGTTCGACGAATTCATTTTCCTGTATGATTCTTGTTGGTTTAAAGGAAATAGTTCACCTTCAACATGGGATTTTGAACTGAAATAGCAGTTTTGTAGCCCGTGTTGAGAAATCCTTATCTGTAACTTTTCTTGGCTGAAAAGACTCCAGCCGAAGATATTTGACTTTTTGGCGAAGGAATGCGGCGCATATATGATATACCGTACCGTCTGAGAGTGCCAGCACTGCAGGGAGCATGCGCAGACCAATAACGCACACCATAACATTAATAATTTACGACCTTCTGTCCTGAATTGGCGCGATGTAGGACCATTTTTGAAAAGAAAAAAAGAAACTATTAAAAAATATAATAAAATCGTGTTCTGAAATATTTTCCGAAGGTGAACTATTTCCTTTAATGGGTTTAGGCTGATGAAAATCAGTCATTGACAGATTAAATTTCAAGGCGGTCGTTGAAAGTGAAAACCCATTGTTAATTCCCTGTCACTTCAACGATTCGTCTTGTTATAACCTTACAACCTGACCTCTACTACAGCTGGGAGATCTGCAGTCTCCAGTGAAGTGGTTCTCGAACAGCCAGTGGAAGGGGCTGCTCAGTCTGGAGCTGGCCTTTCCAGAGGAGTTTAACGAGTTTCCGAAGGCCATCATCGCTTCGCAAATCGCAGTTACAATCGGCAATGAGACCATTGTGAGTCGGGTGACGATTTGAATGTCTTTTGATGTTATGCCACATTTATATGCCCTGACAATTTCAACCAAGCTAACCCCGACAGAGCCTCGAGTTAGCTTAGTTTATTGCTTCTCAATGGATATCGTCAATCTTCAAATATCATTTTGCACATATTATTTACTCACTAAGCTTATGGCACAGGTTCAATTTGAGTCGTGTCATGTTGAAATAAATCAGTACACGGTACATTTGTCATGGATTATTGACATGTGTGTGACCCTTCCTGCTGTCCAGCTGCTGAATCCCGAGGCGGCTGCGGCTGCGGCGGGTGGGCCAGACTGGAATGGCCGTCTGACCAGCATGCAGAGACTACTGGCGGTGCGTTCTGCGCGGCAGGAGCAGCTCTCGCTGGCCGTGACAGAGTTCGTGCGGGAGAACCTGGGCGGCGTGTTCATCGAGCGTCCCGCCATCGACCTTCCGACGCTGTGAGTACTGAGTAGGTACCCGGGGCCGGCCACAGCACGTCCAGGGACCGGTCTCCGGTACTGAGCTGCTGCGCGGCAGCTGTCTGTGTCTTGATCTGTTGCTGCCCTGTGTGACGCTGGTGGCTAACGGGCGGGCTTTGTCGCTGGCGTTTCGTCTTGCACATGCCATTATCAGGTCTCGTGTACCAGAAACCGTAGAGCATAACTCAACCACTGGCGCCTACCCTTGCAATGGCCGATCTCTTCTGCTGATCAAAACACGCTCATCATTCAGTACCCCCGATTACGTCATGGATTTGCCGTGTGCCGACGGATTGGGCTTCGATGTCTGACTCTGACGCCTTGCCACCGTGTTGCCGCTGCCGTCAGGTTCCCGAACATCGACCGCTATACGCCGCTGATCTTCGTGCTAAGCCAGGGCACCGACCCGATGGCAGAGTTCATGGCCTTCACCCGGGACCGTGAGATGGACGACCGTGTCTCGGCCATCTCCCTTGGCCAGGGGCAGGGCCCGGTCGCCGAGAGGGCCATCGCCCAGGCGGTGAAGAGCGGAGACTGGGTATACCTGCAGGTGAGGCTCGCATACGGTCTGGCCGGAACAGGGGCGTTGCGTCACTGCTGCTGGTATCGCTGCAGCCATGCCATGGCCTCTTCTCTGTCGCGATGTCTCGTCATTTGTTGATGACACCTTCTCTCTGAATGTGGATCTCGTTACTGTTGTCTCTGGGTATCTGGTTATTTTGTTGTCCCTCGTCCTCTATACGAATGCCTGTCTCTGTGCCGCTGTCGGTATGCCGTCCATAATCGGTGTCTGTAATCTGTGTGTCGTCCATAATATGTCCTTGTATCGCTTTTCTGCCGGTCTGAGTCGCCAGCGCCGGGTTCCAACACCACCTCACTGCTCGTTGTTCCGTGCCGGCCGACAGAACTGTCACCTGTCCGCCTCGTGGATGCCCTGTCTGGAGACCATCATCAAGGACCTGCCGGAGGCGGCGCCGGCCGTGCACGAGTCCTTCCGGCTCTACCTCTCCTCGATGCCGGCCAAGGCGTTCCCGGTGGAGATCCTGCAGAACTCGGTCAAGGTGACCAATGAGCCGCCGCGCGGACTGCGCAACAGTCTGCGGCAGGCCTTCTCGGCTATCACTACAGACTTCTTCGATGATAACCGTGAGTGGTTGATTTGTGGGTGAGTATCACTCGGGACTCGGCAGTGATACGGCAAATAACGGGTCCCAGTGCTGAGTGCCAGCTGCCATGTGTAAATCAGAGCAAGTAGGAGGGCATACCTTCCCACTGTTAGATAATTTATGTTTGGATTTTCAGGAATTGCAGCCCCACACTGTCCCGACAGCCATGTGTGGGCCTGTGTCTGGAGACTGAGCCATGTGTGGGCCTGTGTCTGGAGACTGAGCCATGTGCGGGCCTGTGTCTGGAGACTGAGCCATGTGTGGGCCTGTGTCTGGAGACTGAGTCATGTGTGGGCCTGTGTCTGGAGACTGAGCCATGTGTGGGCCTGTGTCTGGAGACTGGGCCTGTGTCTGGAGACTGGACCTGTGTCTGGAGACTGAGCCATGTGCGGGCCTGTGTCTGGAGACTGAGCCATGTGCGGGCCTGTGTCTGGAGACTGAGCCATGTGCGGGCCTGTGTCTGGAGACTGAGCCATGTGTGGGCCTGTGTCTGGAGACTGAGCCATGTGTGGGCCTGTGTCTGGAGACTGAGCCATGTGCGGGCCTGTGTCTGGAGACTGAGCCATGTGTGGGCCTGTGTCTGGAGACTGAGCCATGTGTGGGCCTGTGTCTGGAGACTGAGCCATGTGTGGGCCTGTGTCTGGAGACTGAGCCATGTGTGGGCCTGTGTCTGGAGACTGAGCCATGTGCGGGCCTGTGTCTGGAGACTGAGCCATGTGTGGGCCTGTGTCTGGAGACTGAGCCATGTGTGGGCCTGTGTCTGGAGACTGAGCCATGTGCGGGCCTGTGTCTGGAGACTGAGCCATGTGCGGGCCTGTGTCTGGAGACTGAGCCATGTGTGGGCCTGTGTCTGGAGACTGAGCCATGTGTGGACCTGTGTCTGGAGACTGAGCCATGTGCGGGCCTGTGTCTGGAGACTGAGCCATGTGTGGACCTGTGTCTGGAGACTGAGCCATGTGCGGGTCTGTGTCTGGAGACTGAGCCATGTGCGGGCCTGTGTCTGGAGACTGAGCCATGTACGGGCCTGTGTCTGGAATCTGAGCCATGTGCGGGCCTGTGTCTGGAGACTGAGCCATGTGCGGGCCTGTGTCTGGAGACTGAGCCATGTGCGGGCCTGTGTCTGGAGACTGAGCCATGTACGGGCCTGTGTCTGGAGACTGAGCCATGTGCGGGCCTGTGTCTGGAGACTGAGCCATGTGCGGGCCTGTGTCTGGAGACTGAGCCATGTACGGGCCTGTGTCTGGAATCTGAGCCATGTGCGGGCCTGTGTCTGGAGACTGAGCCATGTGCGGGCCTGTGTCTGGAGACTGAGCCATGTGCGGGCCTGTGTCTGGAGACTGAGCCATGTACGGGCCTGTGTCTGGAGACTGAGCCATGTGCGGGCCTGTGTCTGGAGACTGAGCCATGTACGGGCCTGTGTCTGGAGACTGAGCCATGTGCGGGCCTGTGTCTGGAGACTGAGCCATGTGCGGGCCTGTGTCTGGAGACTGAGCCATGTGTGGGCCTGTGTCTGGAGACTGAGCCATGTACGGGCCTGTGTCTGGAATCTGAGCCATGTGTGGACCTGTGTCTGGAATCTTCACAGCCCTTGAGATCAGCTGGCGCCGGATGGTGTTCGGTCTGTGCTTCTTCCACACGGTGATACAGGAGCGCAAGAAGTACGGTCCACTTGGCTGGAACATCGGCTACGAGTTCACCACCAACGACCGCGAATTCGCGCTGGACAACCTGCGGCTCTTCTGCCAGGACGCGCAGATCCCCTGGGAGGCGCTTCAGTACATCACCGGTCAGTGCCACCGCCCGGCGGGCGCTCAGTTACAGCGAGCCGCGGGATGACGGAACAGTGGTGAGCGATCAGTGGCTGCCTCGCCCCGTCATGGTTTGCAATGGGTCACCAGACCTCAGATTGAACCGGTCCCACAGACCTTATTAGCTGCTGAAGTGATCCGGGAAATATACGATTGATTATGGTGATTTGTGTCGATCGGTGTAGGTTCACCAGATCAAGGAGAACACCGTTTGATATGCGATGTAAGAATAAGAGCCAGGCATGCATTGTCGATGTCGATGCCGGGTCTGTGCAGTGTAACGGGTGTGACGATGGTGTTGGGCGGCGCCGGTGTGAGATGCAATGTCGTTTGTTTCCGCTGAGCAGGAGAGATCACGTATGGCGGCCGTGTGACAGACAACTGGGACCAGCGCTGTCTCGCCACCATCCTCAGAAACTTCTTCTCACCCACTGCCATGGACGTCGGTATGACAGTATTTTGGCCCACTTTTGGGCTTACTTGTACTTATTGACAGGACTTGGTTCAGGTTATGATTTGTTATGTCCGCCCCTCATGACTCGCCTTGGACACACATGCAACAGCCAAGCGAACTATGCGTTGTGTCTTGTAAACAAATTATTTTGACTCCTTGCCGGACCTTAACCAGGTTAGACCGGGACATCATGCCTGAATTCAGCCCAGTGGGCCTCTAACTTGCTTGAATGCGCTTGTTGCGGGTGATGAGATGCTGGATGCTCGGCCGTGGAATGGCTTGGCCGTCTGTCTGACCGAGCTGCCGTTGCCTGCCGCCATCCGGCGCACCGTCAGAGCACAAGTACTCTCCATCGGGCACGTACTACGCGCCGACCGAGGGCGGCCTGCTGCAGTACCGCCGCTACATCGACAGCCTGCCCGTGGTCGACTCGCCAGAGATATTCGGCATGCACGTCAACGCCGACGTGGTCAGCAAGGTGAGCGGCAGCGGAGACTCTGGGGAGATCTGCCGTGAACGACCGGTCACGGTAGCTCGTCCAGGAGGCGATGTAGTCCGCAAGATGAGGGACATTTATTAAACCAAATACTCCTAGAGTTCCCGATGCCATTGTATGCTAGCAAGCGGAACATTATGACCGATTTTACCTTGTTTTACCTTTGCAAGCGGAGCATTATGACCGACAACCTTCCCCGAGTATGTGACTGACGATTTGTGCGGCTGTGTATCAGAGCACAAGTATGTGAGGAGAACACCCGGTCCGGCTCACCAAGCTGACACGTCTGTGTGTTTCCGCTGCTCAGGTCCAGGAGACACAGCGGCTGCTCACCACCATTCTGAGCATGCAGCCGTGGCTGGCGGCCAGCGCCGGCGGCGAGGGCAGCGGAGACCAGTTCGTCTACGACCTCGCCGAGACCATGGGGGGCAGAATCCCGACCAAAATCGACATGGAACTGGCGCACAAGAAGCTCTTCCAGGTAGGGTATGATGGTGTGGTTGATCGTTCTGTACAAAACGAGTATGAATTGACATTCAACATCTATGGTACACTGAAGGCCATTCGTTCTTCGTAGAACTAGTCGAATATGAAGTCACATTCAGAATATGTGATGCCTCAACGCACACCATTCTTCAATAGGTGTCAATCGTGGAATAACTATACTTGGTGGTGACATGTGCAGCATTTTACAGCCATCGTGTTGATCTGCTTGACCCGATCATTGGCGGCAGACCTGCATGGTCCAATCAGTGCAGTATCTGGCCGTCCGTCCGACCCGTCGCTCGCCCTCTGTGCGGCGGATCTGACTCCGACGGTCCGTCCATCTGAGCCGTCGCTCCACCCTCTGTGTGAACCCCACTGGCCGTCCGTCTAGCCCGTCGTCGGCCCCTCGTATGACTCGTCGAGCAGCCAGTGACCGGTCAGCGCTGTGATTGGCCCCTCGTATGACTCGTCGAGCAGCCAGTGACTGGTCAGCGCTGTGATTGGCCCCTCGTATGACTCGTCGAGCAGCCAGTGACTGGTCAGCGCTGTGATTGGCCCCTCGTATGACTCGTCGAGCAGCCAGTGACTGGTCAGCGCTGTGATTGGCCCCTCGTATGACTCGTCGAGCAGCCAGTGACCGGTCAGGGCTGTGATTGGCCCCTCGTATGACTCGTCGAGAAGCCAGTGACCGGTCAGCGCTGTGATTGGCCCCTCGTATGACTCGTCGAGCAGCCAGTGACCGGTCAGCGCTGTGATTGGCCCCTCGTATGACTCGTCGAGAAGCCAGTGACCGGTCAGCGCTGTGATTGGCCCCTCGTATGACTCGTCGAGAAGCCAGTGACCGGTCAGCGCCGTGATTGGCCCCTCGTATGACTCGTCGAGCAGCCAGTGACTGGTCAGCGCTGTGATTGGCCCCTCGTATGACTCGTCGAGCAGCCAGTGACCGGTCAGCGCTGTGATTGGCCCCTCGTATGACTCGTCGAACAGCCAGTGACCGGTCAGCGCTGTGATTGGCCCCTCGTATGACTCGTCGAGCAGCCAGTGACCGGTCAGCGCTGTGATTGGCCCCTCGTATGACTCGTCGAGCAGCCAGTGACTGGTCAGCGCTGTGATTGGCCCCTCGTATAACTCGGCGAGCAGCCAGTGACCGGTCAGCGCTGTGATTGGCCCCTCGTATGACTCGTCGAGCAGCCAGTGACCGGTCAGCGCTGCGATTGGCCCCTCGTATGACTCGTCGAGCAGCCAGTGACTGGTCAGCGCTGTGATTGGCCCCTCGTATGACTCGTCGAGCAGCCAGTGACCGGTCAGCGCTGTGATTGGCCCCTCGTATGACTCGTCGAGCAGCCAGTGACCGGTCAGCGCTGTGATTGGCCCCTCGTATGACTCGTCGAGCAGCCAGTGACTGGTCAGCGCTGTGATTGGCCCCTCGTATGACTCGTCGAGCAGCCAGTGACTGGTCAGCGCTGTGATTGACCCCTCGTATGACTCGTCGAGCAGCCAGTGACCGGTCAGCGCTGTGATTGGCCCCTCGTATGACTCGTCGAGCAGCCAGTGACCGGTCAGCGCTGTGATTGGCCCCTCGTATGACTCGTCTGACCCGCTGCCCGGTGACAGTTGGACTCTTGCGGCCGTGTGGACTCGCTGACGACGGTGCTGGTTCAGGAGGTGGACCGCTACAACCGGCTGCTCAAGTGCATCCACAGCACGCTCAGCGAACTGAAGCGCGCCATCCGAGGCCTGGTGGTGATGTCCGAGGAGCTGGACCGCGTCTACAAGGCGTTCGTTAATAACCAGGTACACGTGCCGCCGTGCAGCGGCGTTGGCATGCCAAGGGACAAACTCAGTCACATACAATCAGAGGGGTACACGCGCGCCGCGGTGTGGCATTATTATAGCATAGACTGTGTTCACTGTCACGGACGTCCAAAAAGTGTGTGTGTCACGTTGCGTTGGTCACATTCGACTGGGTAGGGTATACACAACTGCAACCCGCTTGCTACCGCAATGCGAACACGACGAAGTTCGACATTGCTTAGCTAAGCTGGCCATGCCTGACCCGTTTCCCGTTCCGTTTCCCGTTCCGTTTCCCGTTCCGTTTCCCGTTCCGTGTCCCGTTCCGGGTCCCGTTCCGGGTCCCGTTCCGGGTCCCGTTCCGTTTCCCGTTCCGTTTACCGTTCCGTGTCCCGTTCCGTTTCCCGTTCCGTTTCCCGTTCCGTTTCCCGTTCCGTTTCCCGTTCCGTTTCCCGTTCCGTTTCCCGTTCCGTTTCCCGTTCAGTTTTCCGTTTCGTTTCCCGTTCAGTTTCCCGTTCCGTTTCCCGTCCCGTTTCCCGTCCCGTTCCGTTCCCGTTCCCGTTCCCGTTCCCGTTCCCGTTCTCGTTCCCGTTCCCGTCCCCGTCCCCGTCCCCGTCCCCGTCCCCGTCCCCGTCCCCGTCCCCGTCCCCGTCCCCGTCCCCGTCCCCGTCCCCGTTCCCGTTCCCGTCCCCGTCCCGTTCCCGTCCCCGTCCCATCCTGGTCCTGTCCCCTACCCTTCTCGTCCCGTTCCCATCTTGTTTCCATCCCTTAACCTTTCCGTCACGTTCCCTTTCCGCTCCCGTCCCGTTCGCGTTCCCGTCTCATCCCGTTCCAGTGCAAGATATGAGAACCTATGAGAACCTATATGAAGTGCAAGACGATGCATCTCGGACCGAGGAACGTCCGCCAAACCTACTCCATGTTTGGAGGCCAGTTGGAGCAAGTGGAGGACGAGAAGGACTTGGGAGTCGTCGTGGACACCTCGCTGAAGTTCCGTAAGCAGGCGGCGGCGGCGATCGCAAAGGCAAACCGAGTCCTCGGCACAATCCGGCGCTCGTTTGAGCACATCGACCAGCAGACGCTCCCGCTGCTCTTTAAGACCCTGGTCAGACCGCTGCTCGAATATGGGAACGCTGTCTGGGGCCCGTTCAACGCTGAAGACGTACGACTGGTGGAACGAGTACAACGGAGGGCGACCAAGCTGGTTCGACCAATCAGACTGCTTCCGTACGAGGACCGGCTGAGAGCCCTGCGCCTGCCGTCTCTGCAGTACAGAAGACGGCGCGGCGACCTCATTCTGATCCACCAGCTGATGAACGGCCGCATCGAACTCGATAAGCAGAAGTTCTTCCAGGACCCGCCGTCGGCAGTCACACGAGGACACTCCCTGAAGGTTGCCAAACCGCAAGCGCAGACCAGAGTGAGACGGAACTTCTGGTCTATCAGAGCAGTGAGCGACTGGAACGCACTTCCGGAACACGTCGTTTCATCAGCCACGACGAACCTCTTCAAGAACCGCCTGGACCACTACTGGGCGGACATCATGTACGATGCGCCAGGATAGGCGACAAAACACTGAAGCCAAATATGGTCAAGGAAAGCATACCCTTTTGAATTATCCACTGGGGCATAAAAACAATCAAGAGATGTAAAGAGCGGGCAAGACAGGCATCTAGTCCTCCTTATAGTCCCGTACTATAAGTACAAGTACAAGTATTAGCCGTTTTCAGGAAGGATGAAAAGTTTCTGGAAAGTTTCTGAAAAGTTTCTGAGAAGTTTTGGTATAAAAGTCTTAGTATATTATACATTCCAGGAAATAAATTACAGATTTAGGCGATATTATCACTATTCAATAGGAATGGCAACATGTATTGAGCTCATAGCAAGTTTATGATACAAAACTGGCCGTGTTTAAAGAACATACACGTCTAGAGTATTCATTCAGTTTAGCATACCGTCATACTACTAACTAAATCTGGCAGCGTCATAGATCACAGGTCTGTCTGCGCATGCGCAGTGATGTGCCAGCATATATTCCCCTCCGCTTCCGACCCGCGTGCCGCACGCACATAGACAAAGCCAAGCCGCACAGGCCGGCCGCCGGATTGGGCGAGTTCATTGCGTCCAATTACGTCACACGCCACGTAATGTTCTGAATCGTTCTGAAGTTTTGACAAGTTTCAGTCGGTGGAGAGCACATCACAACTGCTATCAATACTTATTTGGCTAATTATCACCAAACCGAAATTTTGCCAACATATTATATTATTACCAACATATTACAAAATTCCGAGCGACATTTAAAGCCAAAAATCACGTGTAAAAGTTGTGTAGTTAAGGAATGGATCGTCAAACTTCTATACCAAAACTTGTTAAAACTTTTCAGAATCTTTCAGCGCAATAATCCTTCGTGAAAACGGCTATTATGACACATATGTCACGTGATTTGTACTACTTAATTTTCAAACCTATGGCGCCGTGGATTGTATCAGAACTGTCTGATGGTAATGGATTAGTTCCCGTCCGCTGTTGGTTGCCTCAGTCTGAACTCCGACATTGTTTCTTGTGCGCTTTGTATTTGCCAACTTTAACCCTCGTCCTACGGGGGGCTGACAGGCCCCCAACCCCCCCTGAGGTTTTTCTTGAATAACGTTTTACACATGCGATGCATCTTGCTGAAATGTTTGGTAGCTGAGTTTACAGCAGTTATACGTAGGCTGTAAAAATTTCGTTGAAATTGGTTGAGAAATTTGGGAAATAATGACGTTTTGATGACGTCATGTTGGTAAAAAATAGAAATGTTTGAAAAATCTTAGAAAATAGAGTTTCAGAGCAAATTGCAGACGCATTTCACCAAAGATACAAAATGGCATTCTCTTTAAAATGGCTATCTCAGATTTTCAACAAAAAAAAATAACACTAATTTATTAAAAAAAAAAAAAAAATCCCCACAAAATCAAAATTTTCAAAGATATGAGAAAATCCGGAATATATGTGAGAGAACTGGGTATGTACAATACTCATACCAAATTTCACCGCAATATCTTTATTTTTGACTGAGTGATGGCTCCCTAAGTGTAAGAAACTGATGACGTCATTTTAAAAAATAACTTTTTTGACTTTTTCTTGACAAGAGACGAACAAATAATTACCTTTTCTGTATCTCTGAGCCAAAACTGGTCTAGGAACATGCCTTTTTATTTACATTTATCAATTTCTAATTTTGAGGTTTTCTGAAGAGCAAAATCGCTGTTCTGGACGTGGTAAATTCGAGGTCATTCACTTGACCTGGAAGGTCATCCGTTGACCTGAAACCTAAACTCGCATACTGTTAGATTCCTCTCTTGCCAGGCAACATGCTGGTACTCACCGCATTGCTCTAAGTTGCTTGGTTTGGTAGTTAACAGGGGGCTGTCAGCCCCCCCCCCCCTAGGGCGAAGGTGAAAAAAGATCCCGTAGGGCGAGGGTTAAGGCTGTGATCATTGTAAATGCCAGCGCCACCGACCCATAACAGGATCGGTGATTGGGGCCGGCGATTAGGGTCGGCCCACACATATTCCATTGACTTGTGCATACCAGGGAACGTCCCGATGTGACAGTAGATGATTGTGTTTCGACTTTCCCATTGTTGCACCTGTGCTTTGATGAAGGCATATTTAAATGAAATGGCAGAAATGCAATGGACCGATTGTGCCGTGTACGGCCATAATGACAGCAGTGTCGCAATGGACCGATTGTGCCGTGTACGGCCATAATGACAGCAGTGTCGCAATGGACCGATTGTGCCGTGTACGGACACAATGACAGCAGTGTCGCAATGGACCGATTGTGCCGTGTACGGACACAATGACAGCAGTGTCGCAATGGACCGATTGTGCCGTGTACGGACACAATGACAGCAGTGTCGCAATGGACCGATTGTGCCGTGTACGGACACAATGACAGCAGTGTCGCAATGGACCGATTGTGCCGTGTACGGCCATAATGACAGCAGTGTCGCAATGGGCCGATTGTGCCGTGTACGGCCATAATGACAGCAGTGTCGCAATGGACCGATTGTGCCGTGTACGGACACAATGACAGCAGTGTCGCAATGGACCGATTGTGCCGTGTACGGACACAATGACAGCAGTGTCTGACCAGTCAGGGCGCGGCGACCCTCCGCTTCTGCCTCAGGTACCAGCGCTCTGGGGCAGAGTCGGCTATCTGTCGGTCAAGTCACTGGGCAGCTGGGTCAATGACATCATACTGCGCGTGGACGCGTTCGCCGTAAGTTGACAGCCACAATGGCGGCAGGATACGTACTTACGCGGCATGTCGTATTTACTAGAACATTTTATTTACCACTGATGGAACATTTTTGCATTGCATTAGGCCTGCTTAATTGGTGTTCTGATAGTGTTTGCGTGTGGGCCTTCTTATTGAGAAGATGCATTAGTAACACGTATGTCAACCGTGTAAAAATAGGGTTGTAAGCATTTTGATTTTATCTGCTTAGCGTTTTCCGTCACACTTTAGTTCATCGAAATGTATGTGGAATATTTAATATTCCCACGTTTTGAAAGTTGTGGTAACACGCCACTGCGGTGTCCCTAGAATTGTGGGAACACGCCACTGCGGTGTCCCTAGAGTTAATGAATGTCAATGGGAGGCACCGCGTTATTTTTACCACCAGGCGGCGCGCATGTTGTTCGGGCCGATAACGATGTGAGAGGGTGTATATATATATATATATATATATATATATATATATATATATATATATATATATATATATATATATATATATATATATATATATATATATATTTGATTGCCACCGTTCACTGCCACGCTGAAACTCAGCAACTACATAAGCTAGAGACTTCATTGTTTCACCATTCGAAAGCTACGCTTTTGTATGGGTGCCATTTCGCCTTTCCTACCGATCGGGCCCAAAGAAGGCCCACGAGGCCCCACAGAAGATCCGAAAACGCTACTGCCACGCTGGAACTAAACCTATCAGAGATAGCAACACCAATCACCAACACCTTCACCAATCGACGCGGCGTGGTCGGAAACTGTGCCGTTTCGCCTTTCATACCGATCGGGTCCAAATAAGACTCACCAGGGCCCAAAGAAGGCTCAACAACGCAACAACGCTTGCATTCGCCGCCGCGCAATCGGGCCGACCGACTTGAGTGACATCTTGCGGTAGTATTTCTAATCTTTCGAGCGGTGCCTCTCATTGCGCCACATGCTGTCGCTGTCGGATATCGCTCCCCGGCGATATCGCAAGTGGCCGGCCAGGTCTGATCTGGGTATGCCATTGGAGAGTGCCGCTGTTGACCCCGTGTTGTGTAATGTGTATGCCCTGTGTGTGACCAGAATCCAACTACAGTTGTTGAATGTCAATAGCTTGGTGCAAATGAAGTGTGGCTTCTCTAATTTGACATTCGCGCCGCATTGATATGGTCCGTTTCGTGTTTTCAGGACTGGAGTCGGTTCGGTCCTCCGACGTCGTTCTGGTTTTCGGGATTTTTCTTCCCTCAAGGCTTCCTGACCGGGCTCCTGCAAAACTTTGCCCGGAAGCACACGTTGCCGATAGACCAGCTACTGTTCCAGTACAAGGTGCAAACTGTCTGGAGGGATCAGGTATGCGATTCTGCGAGTTCGTTCAACCAGGACCGATCTAGAAGCCGATCTAGAACGGCTCTACGGATATCTTGCACTGCTACCTACGTCATAATAACACTTGATGGCCTTTGGTTATGCAATGGACTAGTTGCAGGTTGTTTGCTGAGTGTTTGCAAAACAATAATACAGATGTGCTTATGAACGTGATACACACCATTTTGCATAAAAATCAATATTCCGCGAGATATTTGTATGTACAAATGTATATTTTATAAACCACTTGATGTGACGTCAGATGGCAATAGTGAGCCGCCGGCCACCGGAAAAGCAGGGCGTTTCCCGGCGTTTCCCGGCGTTTCCCGTCGGAAAAAATGGTTAAGCGTTTTCCTCTGATTTACTGTTCACACCAAACTGCTCAGAAATTCGTGGAGATTTATGTTGTGCACATTCAAAACACAAAGCGTCATCTTGACCCGCGCACTGCAGGGGCTTTGCGCCGAACACGAACTGCAGGGGGGGGGTTGATTTCCGCCACCCCCCCCCCCCCCCCCCGAGATCTCGACAACTACGCTACGTAGCGAGAAGCAGAAAACGGCATTTGATAGCTTGATACATGTTCTATCGAAAGTATTTCAGTATTGTTTTAGGTTAGGTCAAAATTGAGGTCACCAGAGGTCATCAAAGGTCAAATTTTCCAGTTTTGTCCTGTTTTAGGACATCGCTCCAGAAATTCCCATATATCTCAGAAACTATGCTAGTTAGAAACAAACCGAAAAAAGCAAACGCCAGCCAGTGAAATTTGCAATCGCCAAGGTGTCCTCGAATTTGATCTCAGGTCAATATTTGAGGCTCCAGAGGTCAAAAAAGAAAAATATTACGTTTTTTGGCAAAATCGTTTTTCGCTATTAACTTTTTATGTAATAAAGATAACGGAAAACTGTTTACACCATTGCGTTTATCTTGTCAAGGCGCTTCGAATGATGTACATGGTGACCTTGTTAAGTAAATTTGACCTCAGGTCAAGGTCAAGTGGTGACCCAAGTAGGGCATGTTGCATATGGGAAGACGTGTCTCGACGAGACAAACACATTGATGTCTGTTTCACTCCTCTATCTTCATTATGTCGGGAGTTATTGACAAAAAAGTGATGGTGACCTCACATGACCTCAAATGACCCAATAGGGGTCACTGAACAAAAATTGCACTTGGATCATCAAGAATATACTATAATAACATGATTCAGAAGTAATTGGACTAATATCATGCATATCCTTAGCATTTGTATATTTCCCCATTGACTTATTATGGGGAGGTTACGAAATTGACCTGACCTTAGGTCACCGATATCAAAATTCCGAGATAAACGAATTGTAAGTACTTATGCCCTCATGACATCCTGTAAGTTACAAACTGATCGGTGAAAAACTCTGGCTTTGGCACAACTGCAAACATTTTTGGAGGTGGGGTCACTTGACTTTGTCTGGTGACCTGACCTGAGATGACCCGAGGATATTTTTTTTTTGCAAAGTGTGCGCAATGGATGTCCTGACAGGTGTGCGAAAACCCGGTGGCGCTGCGCGCCGCCGTTTTTTCGCTATCTTTGAAAAACCAGAGGGGGGGGCGGAAATCACCCCCCCCCCCCCTGCAGTGCGCGGGTTAATATCCTCTACAGCACATGTTCGGGATGGGCTCCGTTTCGGCTGAGGCACAGATCTGCCCTCCGTCTCAGACTCACCACTGCTTATACGGGCACATGTCTGCGGGGATGGCCCGCACTGCAGCTCCCACGGCTCTCTTCAGCTGCAGCCTGGTCTGGAGATTCTTCTTAAACACATAACGCATTTAGGTACCTCCACAGGAAGTAGTCGAGAGGGCTCAGATCCGGAGGCACTGAAACGCTGCCCCAGAAACCACTTGCAAAATGCGACCGTGCCCTCAATGTTGTTCTGAAATAGCTTCTGTCGGGTCCAGTGCTTGTATGGATAGAGATCTAGATCATCCCTAGGACCCGTTTGGCTGTAGCGATCCGTTAAAATGCCTTTGAACTTCCGTTAGGATTATTGATTTGGTCACAAGGTAGAATTCCACAATTTTAGTTTGATGCTTGTTTCTGTAAAGCCGCGTGATTACAAATGAAATGCCATAAGACGCCTGTTCAAGGCGCTGCGTCCGCCGCGGCTAAAAAGGCGGGGCTTAATCGTCAGCTAATCATGAAAGAGCAGGTCCGGAGCAATGACTTAATACTTGCTGCGGCTCCTGCGTTTGCTAGGGAGCAGCCGCAAAAGAACTTCAGACATAAATGACGCGCGTCCGACAAAGGTGGCACACTGTTTGTTGTTGGCATCGCAGTTCACTGGTGGTTATTTAGCCCAAAATGACAACTCGTAGTGACTTGTTGATATTCATGTAGTTACTTGTACTTACTTGTACTTATAGTACGGGACTATAAGGAGGACTAGATGCCTGTCTTGCCCGCTCTTTACATCTCTTGATTGTTTTTATGCCTCAGTGGATAATTCAAAAGGGTATGCTTTCCTTGACCATATTTGGCTTCAGTGTTTTGTCGCCTATCCTGGCGCATCGTACATGATGTCCGCCCAGTAGTGGTCCAGGCGGTTCTTGAAGAGGTTCGTCGTGGCTGATGAAACGACGTGTTCCGGAAGTGCGTTCCAGTCGCTCACTGCTCTGATAGACCAGAAGTTCCGTCTCACTCTGGTCTGCGCTTGCGGTTTGGCAACCTTCAGGGAGTGTCCTCGTGTGATTGCCGACGGCGGGTCCTGGAAGAACTTCTGCTTATCGAGTTCGATGCGGCCGTTCATCAGCTGGTGGATCAGAATGAGGTCGCCGCGCCGTCTTCTGTACTGCAGAGACGGCAGGCGCAGGGCTCTCAGCCGGTCCTCGTACGGAAGCAGTCTGATTGGTCGAACCAGCTTGGTCGCCCTCCGTTGTACTCGTTCCACCAGTCGTACGTCTTCAGCGTTGAACGGGCCCCAGACAGCGTTCCCATATTCGAGCAGCGGTCTGACCAGGGTCTTAAAGAGCAGCGGGAGCGTCTGCTGGTCGATGTGCTCAGGGTTGTTGAGTGGCTTTGGAAAATATTCACGGTTTCCATGAAATTGCCTATTCGTTGCGAACGCTACACGCGCCATCTATCGGACGCCATCAGCGGCCGCAAAAGTTATTCAAATTAAGCTCCGCCTTTTTGGCCGCGGGAGCCGCGGGAGCCGCGGCGACCGCAGACCCCTTGAACTGCAGGCCTCGGGTTAAATTCTTCGTTGCACGTGCTTTGATTTCCGTGCGATAAGTATGCTGTTTATTTGTTCTGTTGAACCTCCATATTAAAACAAAATGTGTCAACCGAGCCGCCCAAGACCATAGAGATCATAATTCATATATACTTTATGTACATCATACATGTATATACATATTATCTCTATGCCCAAGACTACCTCACGGTAACTTTGATCGCCTGAATTATTGCCATCTGACGTCACGACCAATCAGAGAGCAGAATGATAAATTACGTAAACATACTTCATATTTTCAATACTGACAATTTGGAGGAATTTATAATAAGTGACAATTTATAAAATATTGTTTATTCATTTGCTTTTGATCACATACATAAAAACAGTGGGTTTAGGAAACGTGCAATAGTCCATTATATGATGGAATGGAGTTACATGACATCATTACTTGGCACCATAAGCTGCCCGGATGCTTCGCCGGTAGCATTTTAGATCTAGAGGCCAGCGATGCGATTAAAATCTTTTTCATCAAGCCATTACCATTCTGAGCTACCCTGACCACTGACTGACCGTCTGTGCGTGTTGACTGCAGGCGGATATACATAAGTGGCGCCAGGAGCTGAGCGCCCGTGACGGCAGTGCCGGCTCGGAGTCGTCCACAGAGTCGGGGCCGTTCCGCCGGCCCGCCAGCGGCAGTGTGAGTAGCAGAAGGGGCTACAGGGTAGACGGAGCTGTCCACATAGTCGGGGCCGGCCCGCCAGAGGCTGTGTGAGTGGGAGAAGGGGCTGCAGGGCAGGCATTCCAGCCGCAGTGGGCGCTAAAGGAGTCCACTCATAATAAGACATTCTCTCAAACGGCAGCCGGGGACGGGGTGGACACTCCAGTCACAGTAGGCGCCATCTGAAGTTTGTCTCATAGTCCAAACCCTCGAGGACGTGCCTATCTGGCAAAAGGCATGTGACCTGAATCAAGGCCATATATACTTGTATAGACCTTGTCGCCATTCTGGCTGTGTGCGTGTGCGTGTGCGTGTGCGTGTGCGTGTGCGTGTGCGTGTGCGTGGGCGTGGGTGTGGGTGTGGGTGTGGGTGTGGGTGTGGGTGTGGGTGTGGGTGTGGGTGTGGGTGTGGGTGTGGGTGTGGGTGTGGGTGTGGGTGTGGGTGTGGGTGTGGGTGTGGGTGTGAGTGTGAGTGTGGGTGTGGGTGTGGGTGTGCGCGTGCGTGCGCGTGCGCGTGCGTGCGCGTGCGCGTGTGTCAGGGTATTTACGAGCACGCCAACCACTCCAACTAAGAATTGTTCCTTTGGCTTCCCCTGGATTTAGAGGGTAGACCGCTTATTCCAGTAATGTGTTTTCACAGCATGTGAAAAATAACTTGTTTGTTAGACTAGGTCGCTGGTACCTCCATACCTTTCCATCACATTGCTTGGATGGAATTGCCAATGCGGCCCTTCAAACAGAAATATAATTTATGTCGGTCCAATAACTGCGGTCGGAAGGACCAAATGAATTTACGTAAAATGGGGTTGGCTTGATTCCCACTTTCCGGTGACCACACTGCAACTGATTATATGTTTGAGTTTGCCGCCGTTAAATTGCCCAGACGTCTCCAAAGTTTTCGTTTAGGCATATATGTTCGCGTGTTTGTATACTTGGGACTCACACTGGACTGTAACTTATGTGAGCCGTAATTCCATAACCTCGTGTCGGTGCTAGCCCAATCATATTACTCTTATTTTTCACCACGGTGTGGGTGTGGGTGTGGGTGTGGGTGTGGGTGTGGGTGCGGGTGTGTGTGTGCGGGTGTGTAGGTGTAGGTGTAGGTGTGCGTGTGTAGGTGTAGGTGTATGTGTATGTGTGCGTGTGTAGGTGTAGGTGTGCGTGTGTAGGTGTAGGTGTGTGTGCGTGTGTGTGCGTGTGTAGGTGTGTGTAGGTGTGTGTAGGTGTGTGTAGGTGTGTGTAGGTGTGTGTAGGTGTGTGTAGGTGTGTGTAGGTGTGTGTAGGTGTGTGTAGGTGTGTGTGTAGGTGTGTGTGTGTGTGTGTGTAGGTGTGCGTGCACGTGTGCGTGTGTCAGGGTATTTACGAGAACGCCAACCACTCCAACTAAGAATTGTTCCTTGGGCTTCCCCTGGATTGAGAGGGTAGACCGCTTATTCCAGTAATGTGATTTCACAGCATGTGAAAAATAACTTGTTTGTTAGACTAGGTCGCTGGTACCTCCATACCTTTCCATCACATTGCTTGGATGGAATTGCCAATGCGGCCCTTCAAACAGAAATATAATTTATGTCGGTCCAATAACTGCGGTCGGAAGGACCAAATGAATTTACGTAAAATGGGGTCGGCTTGATTCCCACTTTCCGGTGACCACACTGCAACTGATTATATGTTTGAGTTTGCCGCCGTTAAATTGCCCCGATGTCTCCAAAGTTTTCCTTTAGGCATATATGTTCGCGTGTTTGTATACTTGGGACTCACACTGGACTGTAACGTATGTGAGCCGTAATTCCATAACCTCGTGTCGGTGCTAGCCCAATCATATTACTCTTATTTTTCACCACGGTCTGAAATTGAACGTATATTGTGAGAAAATGAGAAATTATCTCGTTGCAAGCATTTCTATCCGCAATAAGTGTGCAATTTAAGACTGTCAGTTTAGCTACCAAACAACTTTCCCGTTAAATCCGTCTGCGGACCGGTAGCGAGAGATACCTTTATCTGCGCGTGTTGTGAACTATGAGACATGATATGCCTGCTCCGTCTCTCACGTCAAGCACTGTGGCTGGTCACTAGACTAGAATATGTACCGGCCGTGGTATCACCACCGGAGGAGGCACTTGTCTCTGTGGTTTCCTGTCACCGTGCAACTGCATTCCAAGTGTTCATATCTGTTCTCTGCAGGCGTTCATCAGCTGGCTGGACGACGAGCTGGCGGTGCCGGACGAGGGTCTGCTGGTGCACGGACTCTTCATTGACGCCGGACGCTGGGACATGCACAACATGGCGCTCACCGACCCCACGCTCGGTGAGGCACTGAGCAATCGAGCGGCCGATGTAGCGGTACTTTACACTGTATGATCATACATGCAGCGTCGGAGGGTGGAATGCTGATGTTCATTCAATTAGCAGGAAAACAAGAACGCTCCGTCTCGCCTAATATTTTTTTTCTTCAATACTAAGCCAGAGCTAGGTTGTGCCCGACTGTGCATGAGTGGAAAAGGTGAACTGAAGGCACCACTGTGTGTTGACAGGTGAACTGAAGGAACCACTGTGTGTTGACAGGTGAACTGAATACACCACTTGGTGTGTACAGGTGAAATGAATGCACCACTGTGTGTTGACAGGTGAACTGAATGCACCACTTGGTGTTGACAGGTGAACTGAAGGCACCACTTTGTGTTGACAGGTGAACTGAATGTGTGTTGACAGCTGAACTGAATGCACCACTTTGTGTTGACAGCTGAACTGAAGGCACCCCTGTGTGTGTGTGACAGGTGAACTGAAGGCACCAATGAGTGTTGACAGGTGAACTGAATGAGACACTGGGTTGACAGGTGAACTGAAGGCATCACTTTGTGTTGACATGGGAAATTAAGGCACCACTGTGTATTGACAGGTGAACTGAAGGTGCCACTGTGTGTTGACAGGTGAACTGAATGTCCCACTGTGTGTTGACAGGTGAACTGAATGTCCCACTGTGTGTTGACATGTGAACTGAAGGCACCACTTTGTGTAAACAGGTGAACTGAAGGCACCACTTGGTGTTGACAGGTGAACTGAAGGCAACACTGTGTTGACAGGTGAACTGCAGGCACCACTGTGTGTTGACATGTGAACTGAGTGTGCCACTGTGTGTTGACATGTGCACTGAGTGTGCCACTGTGTGTTGACAGGTGAACTGAATACACCACTGGGTGTTGACAGGTGAACTGAAGGCAACACTGTTGACAGGTGAACTGAAGGCACCATTGTGTGTTGACAGGTGAAATGAGGGCGGTGCTGCCCGTGCTGCACGTGCTGCCGACCTTCAACCACGTGCCCGACCCCCGGGACTACACGTGCCCCCTGTACCGCACACCGGTGCGAGCAGGTAAGGCATGTGGGTGTGAAGACAGCTAATATCTGCCTCCATCCGACGATCACACGTGTTTGTTTTAGGAACGTTCAGGTCATAGTTGTCACAGCCTGTGCTCTTGGCGTGATGTGACCCTATTATTGCAAGGCTCCGCCGTCAATAAATGTGTAAATGTTAGTGATGGCCGAGCGGTTATTTTCGGCCCACCCGAAAATGCCACACACTACACACTGGCAGTCATGTTTGTTAATCAGCTACGACTAGAATATGTCGGGCACAGCAAGTGGACACGTTAATTATGACGTGTTCTGTGCAGGTATGTGTTACTATTGTGTAATGAGTTATATGGCGCCCATAACAATGTGCATTGGACCATGGAACGTGCAGGTGCTTGGTAGTCCACCAGCTTTTTCGTGCGCTATAACGCCAAACGCAAAACATCCCATATATCTGTGTGCCGTGAATCTCAAACTGGACAAAGTACCATGGTTGACGGGGTGTGAGTGTGCGTGTGAGCGCACGTCACACATCTCGGCTGGCTTTATTTTCTGGGGGTGAATCAGGGTGAAAAGCCAACTACCGAGTGGGCGTCATTCAAATGAATCTGTCTTCTCTGCCTTCATAGCCTAGGACAGTGTGTGGCCTTTCTCTGTCGGTGGTTGGGACAGTCGCCATCCCAGCTGGCCGTGCCGTCCCGTGCTGCCACGCTCTAACGTGCTGTGCTCGCACTCCAGGCATTCTGTCGACCACGGGGCACTCGACCAACTTTGTGGTGGACATCCAGCTGCCCTGCGACCAGCCCGAGCAGCACTGGATCACACAGGGCACCGCGCTCCTGACGCTGCTGCAGGACTAACTCGAGGATTAACTGCAAGGATTAGCTCCAGGAGTAGCTCCAGGAGTACCTTCAGGAGTAGCTCCAGGATTAGCTCCAGGAGTACCTCCTGGGTTAGCTCCAGGAGCAGCTCCAGGATTAGCTCCAGGAGCAGCTCTAGGAGTAGCTCCAGGAGCAGCTACTCCAGCAGCAGCTCCAAGAGCTGCTTCAGGATTAGGATTAGCTTCAGGATTAGCTTCAGGATTATCTCCTGGGTTAGCTGCAGGAGATGAGCTCCAAGTCCAGACCGACCTAGGTCAGGAGACCGTTTTGCCGACTAAACGGTGAAATCAAATAGCAAGACGTAGAAGACGTCCGCAAGTGCTGGTATGAGTTTGAAACGTTTCATTGATGTCAACTATTTGATCATGTCGATGATTGTACTTAAAGTAGGTTATACATCAGGACGTGTTATGATGTTTATTTATTGTCAATAGAATCCAAGATCACTGCCGTGTGATTTGATGTTCAACGGGAAACTATCAATGTGCGAGCATTTATGTCACGTCGATTTGCGTTATTTATTGTAGGGTATGCTGTGAGTTACCGTCAATGGGATTTGCATGTATATATAAATAGATCATTTTGATATGCTCCCGCTGTTCAATTTATGTATGTAGCCAAGTATAAAAGAAAGGTTATTTCCCGGTCTGAACGTTTGTCCAATAAGTGCTTCGTATAAACCACATCAGACACATTTTGGCATCAGAAATTAATTTATCTGGACTTGTTCTCTCTTGAAGTCGGATATCTTGGTACTTTCAAAATTATATAAGTTCTAAGTCCACATTTGTGAGTACACAACATATGTATTTCGAATCAACAGACAAACCGAGATACTTATAATGTGTGTACATGGTAGAACTTTGATGAATACTATATATATATATATATATATATATATATATATATATATATATATATATATATATATATATATATATATATATATATATATATATATATATATATATATATATATATATATATATATATATATATATATATATATATATATATATATATATATATATATATATATATATATATATATATATATATATATATATATATATATATATATATATATATATATATATATATATATATATATATATATATATATATATATATATATATATATATATATATATATATATATATATATATATATATATATATATATATATATATATATATATATATATATATATCCAAGAATTAGACATAGTGAAACAAATGTTGGTAAATACCAACCAACTACAGCTGTCATGAAGTCGATCGAAAAATAAAGGCCGCTTTAGATAAGTATCATGCTGACAAGGAACCGATAACAAAAAAGACAACACAAACCACGGAAACCCCACACAAACTATTTTACAGAAATCAGATGAACAGTGGTTTCAAAGAAGATGAGAAAGCACTGAAAGACATCATTCACAAGAACGTGACACCTAAACCAGGTCACAAGGTCTACTACAACAATCAACAATAAAACAATCATCTACTACAAGTCAGCCAAAACATCACAACTAGTCATGAAGAATAACGAACGGAAAATAACCAAAAGAAGGAAACCTATATAGTATACCGATACCAGTGCCCCCATGGAGACTGCAAGCTCCGGAGAACCGGATGCTATATAGGTCACACAACTGAATACCTGACCACAATATTATCCTTCCATTTACAAGAAGGAGTCCCACTCAACCACACCAGGAACAAACACAATCGCAAACTCGAGAGGAAATATATGGATGACAATTACACTACAATTATTGCTAGGGAGAGCAACCGAAGACGGCTACAAATACTCGAGGCGGTGCACATCCATCAGTGTCGTCCTGAGATATGCGTGCAAACTGATAATGATGGAATAGTCACACTATATAGTGCTTTCCATCCTAACTAAAATGTAGGTCCATGGTGAAAGTGATGATCTTCCAACTGATGGCCTTTTTATTATTTATAGTACGAGGAAAAGTACAACATTTGCACGGAAAATAATATTTGAATTGTTCCAAGCAGTGATGTATTTAATGCTTTAGATCGAAACGATCAATCAATCGATATGTTCAGGGCCGGTGCCACATATTTTCGGATGAGGGGAGCTTTTCCAGAAAAAGGGCCCACCCAGCCTGCAATATTATGTAATATGTCTGCAGGCACGTAGCCAGGATTTCGTCCAGGGAGGGGCGGCGCCTCGAAAGGGCCCCTTCCCGAGCGTTGAAAGGGCCCCTTCCCAAGCGTTGAAAGGGCCCCTTCCCAAGCGTTGAAAGGCCCCCCCCCCCCCAAAAAAAAAAACGCATGAAAAGGCACGTTACAAGGCTGGAAAATGCAGTATGGCAGGTATGGCATGGGCTATACCAACGTTTAGGAGCTGGAGTTAGCAAACTGCCACATCAACTTTGGAACCAGCGACGCGAATTTGGAATCAGCTATACCAACTTGGAATATTTTTTAAGCTCAAGACCTGGAACTCTTAAACAAATTGCGCCGCGGAGCGGCGCGAAAATTTTGAGTTTTATGCCCTGGGTTGCTTTCTCATCAATGCGTCGCATTGCGTATGTTGTGGACCTCTAAAATTGCTATATTGTGCGTTTAAAAGTGCGGGGAAAAAGTGCTTAAGTGAACTATTTTGCCCAATAATATAGGAAAGTAGCAACATAACACATAAATGCGCCGAGAAACTGACCGATTTTTTCATAACTCGAATATAATTGAATTTGTAGTTAAATTGAGCTGCGGAGCGGCGCGAAAATTTTGAGTGTTATTCCCTGGGTTGCTTTCTCATCAATGCGTCGCATTGCGTATGTTGTGGACCTCTAAAATTGCTATATTGTGCGTTTAAAAGTGCGGGGAAAAAGTGCTTAGGTGAACTATTTTGCCCAATAATATAGGAAAGTAGCAACATAACACATAAATGCGCCGAGAAACTGACCGATTTTTTTCATAACTCGAATATAATTGAATTTGTAGTTAAATTGAGCTGCGGAGCGGCGCGAAAATTTTTAGTGTTATTCCCTGTACAACTGTATTCTTATTGTTGAAAGGCCCAAGATCCCTTCAGATCGTCTAGGGGCCCCTCTGACCTTTTCTACGCCCTTCCGACCTGTTCAGGGACTCATCTGGGATCCGCGAAGCGAAAAGACATGATGTGGAGTGGGTGATATATATAATACAAAGAGGGTTTACTCTACAGGAAAAAATGAAATCGGATCTTTCGGGTATATTGTAGCACCCTGACGAAGGGTGTTACAATATACCCGAAAGCTCCGCTTTTAATATTTGTATTGTGGAGTAAGTCCTTGTATTTAATCTTCATCTGGGATCTCTACGTGCTTTGACTCTTCCGGTCTCACCAGAGACTCCTCTGACCTTCCAAGAAGCCCCTCTTGTGTGTCAAAGAGGCCCATTCGGCCTGTTCAGAGGTCCTTCCGACCTGACCAGGGACTGCACTGGCTGCTTTGTCGCCCTGCCGACATGTTCAGGGGCAGGGGCGGCGGATTGCGGGGCGCAGGGTACCCAAAATCCCCCACCCCTCAAATGAAAATTCTGGGAAGGGGAAGGGTCATGTTGCCCCAGATTGAGCAGGCTAAAATATGCGGGGGGGGGGGGGGGCAAAACTACCCTTTGCCCCCCAGGATTTTCGACTGGGGGAATTTTGGGTACCCTGCCCCCACAATCCGCCGCCCCTCCTCAGGGGCCCCTCCGACCTGCCCAGGGGCCCCTTCAGTTTGGCTAGGAACTAATCCGGCATGTTCAGGGGGGCTTCCGACAGGCCCAGGGACCCTTTCGGTCTAGCCAGGGGCCCCTCTGACTTGCCCAGGAGCCCCTCCGATCGACCCAGCGACTCTTCTGGTCGGCCTGTGCTGGCTGCTTTGTCGCCCTGCCGACATGCTCAAGGGGCCCTCCGACCTGCCCTGGAGCCCCTCAGTGCTGACCAGGGGCCACTTCGGCATGTTCAGGGGTCCTTCTCACCCGCCCAGGGGTCCTTTCGGTCTGGTCAGGGGCCCCTCCGATCTGCGCAGGGGCCCTTTTAACTTGCCAGGGGTCCTCTGGTCTCTCCAGGGGCCCTTTAACCTTCGAAGGGGCCCTTCCGACCTAGCAAGGGACTGCGCTGGCTGCTTTGTCGCCTTGCGACATGCTCCGAGGGCCCTCCGACCTGCCCTGGGGCCCCTCCGTGCTGGCTAGGGGCTCATTAGGCATATTCAGGGGCCCTTCTGACCCACCTAGGGGCCCTTTCGGTCTGGTCAGGGCCCCTCTGAACTGCACAGGGGCCCTCTTAACTTCACAGGGGCCCTCTGGTCTGTCCAGGGGCCCTCCAATCTGCTCAGGGGCCCTTATGACCTGGCAAAGGACTGCGCTGGTCGCTTTGTCGCCCTGTCGACATGCTCAGGGGCCTCTCAACCTGCCTAGGGCCCCCTCTGTGCTGGCTAGGGGCCCATTCGACGTGTTCAGGGGCCCATTCGACGTGTTCAGGGGCCCATTCGACGTGCTCAGGGGGCCCTGTGACCCGCTCAGGGGCCCTTTCAGTCTGGCCAAGGGCCCCTCTGACATGCACAGGGCTCTTTTGAACGTCCAAGGGGCCCTCTGGTCTTTCAGAGAGGGCCATAGTGGCCCTAAAGGGCCTCTGAAGTCCTCTAAACTCTCTAAAGACCACGAATCGTGTAGTAAAGAGCCTATGACGGCACCTGTGGCAAAACGCAGATGCATCGGGTTCAAAAGCTTCTGAACTTCTGTGCTCGTGTCATTAGCGGTCGCCGTAAACACGATCATATATCCGGAGTGCTAAATGAACTTGGGTGGCTTAGTGCTGAGCAACTGGTCAAATGCCATCAGCTCTGCTTGCTAAAATATGTGCTCGCAACTGGTCTCCCGCATGATATCGCCGAAATGTTCTCCTATGTCTCGACAGTGCATAACACCAGACAGACTGGGCAGTTGTCATGCCCTCGAGCTAAGATGGGTTCTGGGGTTAGGCGTTTTGTCCATTGTGGTGTTTTGTTCAATGGTCTTCCACCAGACCTTAGGGACCTCAGAATGGCGCCTTTCAAGCGCAGACTTAAGCAGCTGCTGCTCTCTGAGTCGGTGTAGTGCGTACTGTATGGCGTGTAACGTGGTGGTGCTCGGCGGCGCACTTGCTTATCATGAATGCTTGTTGTATGTATGTGTTTTACCTCTAGTCCCATATCTTGATGCTCTTGCCTTTTAATATGACGTGGACGCAGAATAGCTACTGTACTGTGGATGTTGTCTGATTTAATACATATACATATACATATACATATATGATACCGCGCTTCGCGCGGTCTCGTCGGCCCTTTTCGGCGCGCTGCGCGCGCCGAAAAGGGCCCTCGCGCGCCAAAAAGGGCCCTTCTGGCCTCCAGGGGGGGGGGGGGGGGGGGGGGGGGCGGCCGCCCCCGCCGTCCTCCCCTTGGCTACCTGCCTGTATGTCTGAGAGAACATTCAGCTTGTCCGCCCGCCAGGCGGGCCGAAAAGGGCCCAGCTGGCGGTTGTAAGGGTAGCTGGCGGTTGGTGGTAATGTAATTTTGGCAGCCGTGGACATGTCGAATGAAAACATCTATATTACTATTTGATAAGCGTCTGTCTCTTGTCTCTTGTCTCTTGTCTCTTGTCTCTTGTCTCTTGTCTCTTGTCTCTTGTCTCTTGTCTATATGTCTATGTCTGTGTCTGTGTCTGTATGTCTGTATGTCTGTATGTCTGTATGTCTGTATGTCTATATGTCTATGTCTATATGTCTGTCTCAACAGCTGCGCAAGTATTGTATGCACAAATGTCAAACGTTTCATCATAAAAGAACATTACAATTTAAATAAGTGCATTGCTATAAAAAGCCAGAAGAAAAAGGTGTCCAATGCAGTTTGAGAATTAGAATGTCCAATGCTGATGGAAAAATAGGCAATGCTGTAATGTATGGAGTAAAGGTGACATTGAATCACCAGAAGAAACATCAAAGTTATCTGATGCCCCGGTCGCTGTCATCCGCCTTCCGTTGATCTGACCGGAGACCGTACCGCCGACGGCCTCTAAACGGATACGGGTCGCCTGCTGTTGCGCTGCACGTTGTACTGGCAGATGTAGCCCGATTGTGCATTGCCACAGGGCACGGACCAGATTCCGTTCCTGTACAGGGTCATGCAGTTGTTGTAGGCATGTGTCCACCACGCTGTCCCATCACCAGGCGGCCGGCAGCTCCACTGTCCGGCCGGTCGTCGTGTCCTTGAAGCTTCACTCGGCCATGGATCGCGTTCAGTTGGCTTGCAGGTTGTATTGGCAGATATGACCTTGTCGTGCAGTGGTACAGGGCACGGCCCAGAACCCTCGGTAGATCAGGGTCATGCAGTTGTTGTCGGTAGATGTGTCCACGCTGCCGTTCCAAAACCATGCGGCGAGCGGCTCCCAGACACTGCCGGTAATCATGTCCTTGAAGACGCCAGTCTCTTCATCCCTGATGATGCCGACGTATAAATACCTGCCGATGACGTTCTCCTTGATGTAGCTAACCTGCTGTCCGGTATTGGGGAAGGCCGGGAACGCCTCGGGGTCGTACGCCTTGCAGCTGGCGATGAGGGACTCCTTGCCACCGACCAACCTGAACACGCGCTCTCTGTAGGCGATGGTCGGGTCGTCGCTGAGAACGAAGCTCTCCGGCAAGATGGTCTGGTAGAGTGGCTCCTTCACCTCGGTGAGCGGGTTATCGGCAGAGTGTAGGGGCCACAGCTGACAGAGGAGGGTTTCCGGGTCGTGGCTCCATTTGATGCTGCCGCTGGTCCGGCAACACCAGACAGCGCACTGCAAGATGGAGAAGCCATAGGCGGTCTTCAGCGGCGTCTGGGCGTGCTCCACGACGTGCGACAGGAACGTGACGCCTCCTGCCGCGACGCAGAGCAGCGACAGAAGCGTGACCTGCGGCAGCGGCGTCATCCCAGCTGATGACGCAGGCTCTGAAACCCTGATGCCGTCACAGGAGGGACAGTCAACAGAGAAGAATGCTTACCGGGGTAGCTCGGGAGAGAGCTTCACGGCCTGTCTGTCGTCCACCTCCGCAGCGGTGCTACTGACACGGAGCAGCTGCACGTCCGACCCCGTGTGCTGGCCAGTCACCAAGACAAAGCTGATCGCAAACACGATTAGAGAGCATCGATTTGCGACCTTCCGGCACATGACGTGAACGTGAACGTGGCCAGTGTTGCCTTGCCTGCGAACTAACGGGTAGTCGCTAGTCACGGCCGGTCATGGGCACCATGAGATTGTCATCATGAGATCATGAGATTGTCATGTCAGCGATCTAGAGCGTCTCAGACGGCGACAGCGGTGATCAAGGGCGTCGCCGTAGGGGGGGGGGGGCGAGGGGCGACACCGCCCCCTCCCCGGTCGTCAGACTGGGGGATTGCCCCCCCCCCCCCAGATTTAGAGACCAATACATATTTTGTTCCGAAATGTTGCAGGTATCAATATCATAACAGCATTTGCAAAAAGAATCAGTGCAATGGAAGGGATCAGGACGATATTTTTACTCTTTTTTACTTTTCTTGGGGGATGTTGACAGGAATTTAAATGAAATTTCGGCAGCTGAAAACGGGGATATTATGGCGTTAATGTGCCCCACTTGTTGTTTAGGCACACTTTGTGCTGGCACTGTGGACACACCGACATATAGTTTTACATTAACGTTTTTGTGTGCAAGTTTTCAGTCACTTCGACCGAATAGCTGCAACGGAATAAGCTTCTGAAAACCATGGCTACGGTCTTTCAACGTCTATTTTCCCCCTAGTTGACGGAAGACCTCGCTCCGCTCGGTAATCAAACTGTTTATGCCGGGTCCTGACCAGGATGTAGCCAGGATTTCGTCCGGGGGGGGGGGGGCGCCTCGAAAGGGCCCCTTCCAAAGCGTTGAAAGCCCCCCCCCCAAAAAAAAAACATGAAAAGGCACGTTACGATGACGGAAAATTCAGTATGACAGGTTTGGCATGGGCCATACCAATTTTTAGGAGCTGGAGTTAGCAAGCTGCCAAATCAACTTTTGAACCAGCGACACCAATTTGGAATCAGCTATACCAACTTCGAATATTTTTTAAGCTCAAGACCTGGAACTCTTTAAACAAATTGCGCCGCGAAGCGGCGCGAAAAATTTGAGTCTTATGCCCTGGATATCCTTTCTCATCAATGCGTCGCATTGCATACGCAATGCGACGCAGGTGCAGGTGCGGACCTCTAAAAATGTTATGTTGTGCGTTTAAAAGTGCGGTAAAAAAGGTGCTAAAGTGAACTGTTTTGCCCAATTATATAGGAAAGTAGCAACATAACACATAAATGCGCCGAGAAACGGTTATATTTTTTCTTCTAATCCGTATATAATTGAATTTGTAGTTAAATTGCGCCGCGCAGCGGCGCGATTTTTTACAAGTTGTATTCCCTGGACAACTGCATTCTTACTGTTGAAAGGCCCAGGGTCCCTCCGACCTTTTCAACACCCTTCCGACCTATTCAGGGACTCATCTGGGATCCGGGAAGCGAAGCGAAAGGCATGATGTGGAGTGGGTGCTGACATGTATAATATATATAATATATATAATATAATATATATAATATATATATATATATATATATATATATATATATATATATATATATATATATATATATATATATATATATATATATATATAATGTGTCCTTGATAAAACAGTCTATATCTCGATAACTAAAAGAGATAACGACGATGATAACGACGCGCGGAAAAAAACGTTCGAAAGATAATTGATTTTTTTGCTGTCGCGAAGGTTCCATCAGAATTGACCTTAGGTCAAAAGTTAGGTAAGCAGAAGCCATTTATTTTAAAACATTCTAATAATTGCCGAATTGTTTTTAAGAAATAACTTTTGACAGACGCACGATCGAGTAAAACAGATTTCACCATTGTGTTTCTCTGGTGGAGACGCATCAAATGATATATTGGGTGTCCTAGTTAGGCCATATACACAAATTGGCCTGACCTGAGGTCAGGCCAATTTGTGACCTCAGGTCAGGCCTGACAAGATCAACTCTTAAACCAAGCGATTCGTCTCGACAAGCCGAATACAATGGTGAAAAGCCCACTGCTCTACCTTAATTTGGTAAATAGTAATTGAAGAAAAACCATACGTGACCGGGGGGGGGGGGGGGTCACCCCAGTTGACTTCGTATAGGTCAAAGAACAGAAATGTAACAAGGTTTTGCATTTGGCACAAGAGTGGTGGATCGGGTGAATTTTTTTTTAAAATGTAGCCATTTCCCATAGATTTATACGAGTTTTATTTTTCCCCATTGACTTATAATGGGGAGGTCACGAAATCAACCTGACCTTAGGTCACCGATATACAAAAAATAGAGATAAACGAATTGTAGGTACTTATCACCTGATGACATCCTGTGAGTTTCAAACAGTTTGGTCAATCACTTTGGCTGTGGCTCGACCAAACATTTTGGAGGTGGGGTCACTTGATTTGACCTTGTGACCTGACCTGAGATGACCCGAGGTAAAAAATTAACACAGTATGGGTAATTTATGCCCAAACACCTGTGCCAAATTTCGAGGCGCTGCGCGCCGCCGTTGAAACTGCAGCCTTTGTTCTTATACAGAGTAGAGTGATCGTGTAAAAAGTGTGAGGGGGGGGGGGGGGAGTTGCCCCCACTGCTCCCACGTCCCCGACTGTAACCTCAGTTACATTTTTTGACGATGTAACGGAGTAACGAGTAACGAGTTACTTTTTTGGAGTAACGAGTAACGAAGTTACATTTTGAAGTAACGGTGCCCACCCATGAATTGAGTTGTATGTTTACAAAATGTACCAGAGTGCCGATTTTTATAAATATTGTTATTCGCCGAAGCGTGAGACAAACTTGATATTTAAGAGTTATTGGCCATAAGAGCTCGAAAAATGGAAGTGAGTTAGCCTGGCTGTTTGTCGGTGTCAGCCTCAAATTTGTTTTTCTCACCTTTGGCCCCACCGGACATATCGCAGCTGGGGCCGCCAGCTTTCACGCGCGCAGTGAAACGACACCTCGTGTCCGCTACGACGGACGACGGACACCAACAAGACGACTGATCTCAGTGACCCGTGTGTGTCGTCACGTATGTGAATGTTTGTGGTTGTAGGTTTTAGGCTGTGCGACTGTGTGTTCTCTTTGCCTGCATGTACTACTCCCCCACTCGACCCGGGGCTTAATAGCCACGTCAATCTGTGGATGCCCCGCGAGGTAAATACAATACAATACAATGCATCAGGGATGATGCTGACTATCCATTGTGAGAGTCGAATGGCTACTTCTGCGTCAAAAAGAAGCTCGACTGTGCCATCAAATGACAATATTCATAGCAATAAATTGAATTAATCACGTAAATAAAAAACAAACTTCAGTTATAAAGAAACAGTTATGAGGGATTGTGGCTATTCAAACTATAATTTGCATCTCCCTTATCCAAAGAACAGTTTTACCTACTCAGTTTCCATTTTGCACATTGCAATTAGATGTCAATCATTCATTCTTAGTGTCAAATGGAGCATTACCTATCGACAAACGACGAACATGGCTACTGAGTGACGAAACCAATCTTTATCAGCCAAACAGTTTGAAGATGCCGAATGTTATGCACAATCAAGGGCGGATCCGGCCGGCGTTTTTTGTTTGGTTTGGGGGGACAGTTTTAGCGGACCTTACCTACCCCCAATTTCACATTTCTTTCCTGATTTGGGCCACTTTATTTTGCAACCATGCGATTTCTAATGATTTCTTTATTTTGATTTGTGTGTTTTTTTGTTTTTTTTTAGCTTTTAGACCTTTTGGAATATCGAAAAAGAAAAGATGTCAGCTTGCAGTTTGTATTGTTCCGACATTGCCTTACACTGAGCAAAACTTGTCAATTGTCAGCTGTACCCAGCGGCGTCGCCGATAATTTTTTTGTGGGGTGGTCGGCTAAAAAGACGAAAAAATGTACCCCATTTTTGTATGCATGTATTTAAGCCTTTGCAGCATTTTAAATGTGGATTTACATGTAATAGTAGGCACTTGTTATTTAGCGCTGCGAAGCGCTAAATAGCAAACACAAGTACAAGTACCGTGTCCAGGTATGTCGGGCACGTAAAACTTTCGTCTCTAAATTCTACCGGCCAACAGGAATTGCGTGATCGGGTGGTGAGGTCAGGACCTGTGCAACAAGCTATGCTTAGCGTGGGTCCTGACCTCGGAAATCCATCCATAAAAAAACATTCGGACTAAATTTATTTATTAAAAAAGAAGTACGGTACTGTTATTTAGCGCTGCGAAGCGGCGCGAAATTTTTACGGGTTTGCCTGATAAAACCCAATGCCCGTCATGAGAGGAATCTCAACAGTATGCGATTTTTAGGTTTCAGGTCAACGGGAACCTTCCAGGTCAAGTGAATGACCTAAGATCGACCACGTCCAAAAATAGCGATTGCACTTAGTATTACGCTTAGTATAACTTCCGAACGGGGAGAGATAGACACCGTAAAAAGTAGCGTGATGCCTGTCATAAGAAAAATCCAAAGGCATCCCATTTTGACTATCTAGGTCAACTGGTGACCTTTGGGGTCAGGTCAATGGCCCTTGGGGTTCCAACATGACCTTGACGAAAAGGTCATAGGTCACGATCTAAAAGTCGTATACACTTCAAATTTGTATATACGATACGTATAATTGTTGTAAACTCAGCTACTGAGAATTTAAACAAGATGCACCGCATGTGTAAAAAGTTATTCAAGAAAAACCTCAGGGGGTCGTTTTAGGACCCCCCCCCCCCGTAGGACGAGGGATAAGAAGATGGATACCCTTATTCTGATATCAGAAAAAAAACGAAAATATATTTTGGATACTTTGTATGCATTTTTCCTGATGCCATGAGCATAAGGTAATTCAGATTCTTACTAAACGTACCTTGGTAAAAAGTTGCCAAGTTGTATTTAAAATCAGGAAATGTGTCGCCCTGCGGCCGAAGTCAGCCGTTTTGGGGCCATGGTCCCGATAAATCCTGGATTTGCCCCCGAAACCACCGAGGTTTAATGTTTGTTTCAACATTAAATCGGATTCAGTTCTTGTTATTGTCAACGAACTTCAGATGAAAATCAAACCATAAATAAGGTACAATGGAATGGTTCGACAAACGCGAGAGAAAAAAATGATGAAACCAGGATGGGTTAAGTTTTATGAATGCGGGGACAAACTGCTCATTGCATGGGGCATGCCCCCGCGATCCTGCTGTCAACATATCGTTGTGCACTACTCCGTGGTACACCTGGGTCCAACCCGTCCTTACAGCCGTCGTGATTCAAAGCAGAAAACAAACCGTCTTTATCCCCTATATTAAACCCAGTCACAGATACAAAGTGCCCTCGGTGTAAGCGGGAACGGCATGCGGCAGCGCCACTCGGAGAGAACACCCGAGGCGACACTACCGGCCAGGCCACAGTGCGGGCTCCTAACGAGTGCCTAACAGGATGGCAGGTCCAGTCGGCACGGCAGCAGTGCTCGGAGTTCACCCGAGGCACGACTAACCGCCGAACAGTCCCTCAGACACCCGCCGCCCCGTGCCGCACGGCTCAGTGTTCACCCGAGGCAGTACGACACGGAGACGACGGGAGGACACACGGATATGCCCGGAAACGCTGTTCAGTGTTCACCCGAGGCCGCACGACACGGAGACGACGGGAGGACACGCGGATATGCCCGGAAACGCTGTTCAGTGTTCACCCGAGGCCGCACGACACGGAGACGACGGGAGGACACGCGGATATGCCCGGCAACGCTGTTCAGTGTTCACCCGAGGCAACGTTGCCATGCGCCGGGTTCAGGTCAGCCAGAGATTCACCGGGGAATACAGAACAACAGGGCATAAACCCACCAGCCGGCTGACATAGCCGGCTCCACTCACCGCACCAGCAGCACCGTGTCACCCACCAGCTCCACCAGCCGGCTGCCACAGCCGGCTCCACTCACCGCACCAGCAGCACCGTGTCACCCACCAGCTCCACCAGCCGGCTGCCACAGCCGGCTCCACTCACCGCACCAGCAGCACCGTGTCACCCACCAGCTCCACCAGCCGGCTGCCACAGCCGGCTCCACTCACCGCACCAGCAGCACCGTGTCACCCACCAGCTCCACCAGCCGGCTGCCACAGCCGGCTCCACTCACCGCACCAGCAGCACCGTGTCACCCACCAGCTCCACCAGCCGGCTGCCACAGCCGGCTCCACTCACCGCACCAGCAGCACCGTGTCACCCACCAGCTCCACCAGCCGGCTGCCACAGCCGGCTCCACTCACCGCACCAGCAGCACCGTGTCACCCACCAGCTCCACCAGCCGGCTGCCACAGCCGGCTCCACTCACCGCACCAGCAGCACCGTGTCACCCACCAGCTCCACCAGCCGGCTGCCACAGCCGGCTCCACTCACCGCACCAGCAGCACCGTGTCACCCACCAGCTCCACCAGCCGGCTGCCACAGCCGGCTCCACTCACCGCACCAGCAGCACCGTGTCACCCACCAGCTCCACCAGCCGGCTGCCACAGCCGGCTCCACTCACCGCACCAGCAGCACCGTGTCACCCACCAGCTCCACCAGCCGGCTGCCACAGCCGGCTCCACTCACCGCACCAGCAGCACCGTGTCACCCACCAGCTCCACCAGCCGGCTGCCACAGCCGGCTCCACTCACCGCACCAGCAGCACCGTGTCACCCACCAGCTCCACCAGCCGGCTGCCACAGCCGGCTCCACTCACCGCACCAGCAGCACCGTGTCACCCACCAGCTCCACCAGCCGGCTGCCACAGCCGGCTCCACTCACCGCACCAGCAGCACCGTGTCACCCACCAGCTCCACCAGCCGGCTGCCACAGCCGGCTCCACTCACCGCACCAGCAGCACCGTGTCGGACACAATCACCCCGAGTGTCGCCGTCCGCTAACTGACCTCTAGTCCCCGGCACGGGTCACAAGAGCCAATCACAGCGCGATGCACTCGGCGCACGTGAGTCAGCGGCACAAACAGTCGCGCTACAAAAGCTGGCACCAAGCCGGCCAGGAACCCAAGATCGTGAGACTCCGAGTCCCATGCTCTACCGGATGAGGTAACGCGGCACCGATACTGCCTGGTCGCTAAGTCCGTGGCCGAGACACCACTCTCGCCGCACACGGGAGATTCACGTTCATAACGATATTAACGTGGGCCCCGACGGTTTGTCGACAACGACGTCACTTACTTCACATCAGCACTGTTACCGACACAATACTCCTGGTGAGTGCATATAGCACCAACAATGTTTAAGCAATGTTTAATTTAAGCTAATAGTCGTGTGTATTCGGATCTGATTGTAGCCCACGTCTTCGCAGACCCAATAACAAAATATAAAACACGCGCATGCATTATCAAGCAATTTTATGGCACACATAAACACTCAGGATAAGTTATGACTCCGGACTCCAGGACATGAGGTCACCATGGGGACTTAAGCATTGTTTATATGTTGCCTAGTTAGCCTAGTTAGAGTGAGCACCATAATGAGGAAAATTACAGGTAATAATTCGTTGTTTGTGTGTGTTTCCAATGTTATAGGCGCAGGTAGGGTAAATATCAGGAGCACCGCCCATTGGGAAGCACCGCTGATGTCAATATCAGGGAAGTGGAAAGCTGCGGATGATCAGCTGCCGACCATTTGCGAATGACTCATCCAGTGGTGGATCCAGGATTCGGTCCAGGGGGCCACCAAGTAGCAAAGTGTGCCTTTTCGCGCTTTGGTGGGTCTTCCGGCATTGGAGGCAAATGTAGGCCAGAATAGACCCTTTTGGTTCTAAATATGCCTTCCACAATTCACATGCCAAAATCGGCCTCTACAAACCAGAATTCGCCCTCTTCAAGCCAGAATGGGCCCTCTGGAGGTCAGAGTGGGCCTTCTGGAGGCCGGAGTGAGCCAGAATAGACACTCTGGACGATGGACGTCAGAGTAGGCCCTCTGGGGGAGGGGTCAGAGTAGGCCCTCTGGGGGAGGGGTCAGTGTGGGCCCTCTGGAGGCGAGGCAGGCCTTCTGGAGGTCATAGTGGGCCCTCGTGAGGCGAGGTGGAGGCCCTCTGGAGGTCGACATAAGCCCTCTGGAGGCTAGAGTGGGCACTCCGAAAGTCAGAGCGGGCCCTCTAGAGGCGAGGGGACCCTCTGGAGGTCAGAGTGAGCCATCTAGAGACCAGAATAGACGGTCTATAGATGGAGGTGAGAGTGAGCTATCTGAAGACCGCGAGTAGGTCCCCCTGGGAGCCAAAGTGGGATCTCTGGAGGCCAGAGGGTGTCCCCTGGAGGTCAGTGTGGACCCGCTGGAGATTAGATCCCTTTAGAAAGGAGAGGAGGCCCTCTGAAAGCCAGATGAGGACCTTTGTAAGCCAGAGGAGGTCCTCTGGAAGACAGAGGAGGCTCTCTGGAAACCAGAGGGGTCCTCTGAAAGCTAGGGTGGGCCCTTTGGAGGTCAGAATGTGTCCTCTGAAGGCGAGATTGGGTCCTCTGTAGGTCAAAGTGGGTCTCTGAATGCTGGCATGGGTCCTCTAAATACTGCATTGGGCTTTTTAAGATCACAGTGGGCCTTTACACACCAGAATGGGCCCTCTATAGGCACACAGAGATAAACGTTGGCCCATTGTCCCATTGCGTCTCTAACATTATTACTGTTGGGAGTTCCCGTGGCTTTCAAATTTACCTGCGCTTTGACCGAAAACGGATTGAAATTGGTTTCGAGCCACTGTGATCGGCTATGGGGCCCTTCCGGCTATGGGCCCCTTCGAGGCTCAAGGGGGAGGGGGCATGGCCCGATGTCCCTCCCCCTCTGGACCCGCCACTGGGCTCAGCAGGTACGCGTCGTGGGTGAGTTGGTCTGATAATTCTTACTACAAGTACTTAATAACTGAGTCATCAGCAACAGACGCTCTAAGTCCGCTGAAGCTATGCGCCCTGACCAAACGGCATGAGTCATCAGCGCCGTCTGTAGGCAAGGTTCTGCACTGGCGTTTGACTTTCTCCGCTAGATGTCGGGCACAAGCAAACTGTTACACGAGACGAAAATCCCGATACCCGGCAGACCGGGAACGGTTCACACTCTAACTGTTGCGGTTGGTGTGCACTCCTATTGCCAGGCTGTCCTTTCCCTGGTCAGTCAATGCACCCCGACATGCACCTCGGCATTGGTACCGGTCCTACGATGGTGGCAGGGGTCGGCAGAGTGAGGGGTCGCGTTGACAGAGCAGGGGAGGAGCCAAGGACGAGACTAGGCTCTGGTCCATCCGACACACTCGGCTTCAACGCTTGTCGTCATCCCTAACGATGTGGAAAACTGCAAGGAAACGTGTTATGTTTTAGAGCACAGTGAAAATACACATGTCAACTGTATTCTATGAGTTCGACTTGTTATTTGGTTTATTGGAAAATTTTGTAACTTTGGACTTTATCCACATTATTGTAATTTCACGGTCCCGAACCCTGTAAGTCTCGACCTGAACTCTGTGTCTAAAATTGCTGATGCCCGCCATTGGTCACCAGCTATAAAGGTCACCAGTGCTTCATCACCATCCAGGGACCTCCTTCAAACACCAGCCGGGTCACCACTACCCAGGCACGTAGTCATGATTTCGTCCAGGGGGGGGGGGGCGCCTCGATAGCCCCTTCCCGAGCGATGAAAGGGCCCCCTTCCCAAGCGTTGAAAGGGCGAAACAAAACGGATGCAAAGACACGTTACAAGGATGGAAAATGCAGTATGACAGGTATGGCATGGGCCATACCAACTTTTAGGGCCTCGAGTTAGCAAACTGCCATATCAAGTTTCGAACCAGCGACACCAATTTGGAATCAGCTATATCAACTTGGAATATTTTTCAGATAAAAACCTGGGACTCTTAAAAACAAGTTGCGCCGCGGAGCGGCGCGAATTTTTAGTCTTATGCCCTGGATATGCTTTCTCATCAACGCGTCGCATTGTGTATGGTGCGGACCTCTAAAAATGCTATATTGTGCGTTAAAAGTGCGGTAAAAAGTGCTAAAGTGAACTATTTTGCCCAATGATATAGAAAAGTAGCAACATAACACATAAATGCGCCGAGAAACGGGCCGTTTTTTCTAACCCGCATATAATTTAATTTGTAGTTAAATTGCGCCGCGGAGCGGCGCAGAGTTTTATTCCCTGGACAACTGCATTCTTACTGTTGAAAGGCCCAGCATGGGCTCCGCCACCGGGGGGGGGGGGGGGGGCATGTCCCCCCAACTTCAAAGTTGGGGGGCAGAGTGTCTTTTGTCCCCCCCCCCCCCAACTATGAGCACATGACACTGTCCTCAAATTTCAAGCACCTCAAACAGTACACACCTCAAACACCTTCAACAGTAAGAATACAGTTATCCAGGGAATAAAATCAAAATTTTTGCGGCGCGGAACACATACAATTGTATAAGGGTTAAATCAAAATTATAAATTCGCACCGTTTCGCTGCGCATTTATGTTTTGTTTATATATTGCTACTTTTCTATATAATTGGGGCAAAATAGTTCGCTTTCTCACTTTTTTTCCGCACTTATAAGCGCAAAAAACAACATTTTTAGAAGTCATAGAGGAAAACATGCTTATCCAGGGCATAAGATGCATTTTTTCGCGACGCTCCGCGGCGCAATTCCTTTAAAGGGAAATACTCACCTTTGTATTTTGTTAGCAACAATTTATTTGGCAACCGTTATGGTATTGAATGATGTGATCTAAATTTAAGAATTAAATCTGGCGCTTTTGCATCGATCTGTTCAAAGTTGTTGAATGGGCACTTATAAACAAATCGCCGACAATAAATAGGTCGCCGTCACCGTCACTGCTAAACTGACGATATCAATGCACTTTTTTCAAATGATTGTTGATTTTTCATAAAAGTTTGGCAAGTAAAAGTTTTTCATATCCAGGGGATTTGTTTAGGCCTCTTTCCCAGGGGCCCACCATGACTGGCTTGCCCCCCCCCCCCCCCCCTCTGAAGGTCTGGTTGCGCCGTAGATGATCGTAAACATGAGACACCGAAATAAATAGTTTTAGTTTGTTGCATAACTCAGAAGTGTCTTAAAGATATCCTGAGATCCTTTTTTTGTTCGTCGTCAGTTTTGTGAAAGTTCAATCACATGTGATGTTACTGGTGCTGTGTGGCGCTTGTTTACTTTTTTTCTATGACCTCTAAAAACGTTTTTTTTTTTCGTTTGAGTGCGGTAAAAAAAAGTGATAAAGCGAACTATTTTGCCCAATCATATAGGAAAATAGCAACATATAAACAAAGCATAAATGCGCCGCGAAACGGTGCGAATGTATCATTTTGTTTTAACCCGTATATGTACAATTGAATGTGTATTGCGATTGTGCCGCGAAGCGTCGCTAAAATGTTGATTTATTCCCTGGATAACTGTATTCTTACTGTTGAAGGTGCTTGAGGTGTGAACTGTTTGAGGTGCTTGCAATTTGATGGCAGTGCCATGTACTCAAAGTTGGGGGTGGAGGGTGGGGACAAAATACACTCTGTCCCCCCACTTTGAAGTTGGGGGACATGTCCCCCCCCCCCCGGAGGCGGAGCCCATGCACAGTGATGTTGACCACAGCGTTCTGACACAATGTAAACTAGCATGACGGGAATTAGTGTTATACAAGTGGTTTCTCAAGTTACGGAAATTAGTCATACGATTCTGCAAAATTTAATAATTTCTACCGAGCCTATGGAATGGCGACCAGTCAGTTGAAAGTTGCAAACTTCTCTTTACAACAACAAATATTAGAAAACCGTCTAAAATATTTGAAGTTTTAAAAGTGTCGTCATTGTGTTTGTGGATCTTCAATCAGTTCCCACTGTAAATCAGTATACATGGTAGAGAGTTATTAGATCCCTCTGTTACACGCAATAACATCAATAAAAACAGTGAAATAAGATAAAAATGAGACAGACAAACGACCCGGCTCCGAATATTGCTTGACCATCGATCGCGTAACCACGAAATGCGTTCTACATTTTACAACATGAATTGAATTGAAAAGTAAATATGATATATTATGAATAATCTGTAAATATATTGAATATTACAAATTATTAACATTACAATTGTGACATATTACAACTTTAATTGGAATATTTGCAGGTCTAAGTGTGGATTTATAAACACAAGTTGTAACCCTCGCTCTACGGGGGGGGGGGAGTTCTAAAACGACCCACACCCCTGAGGTTTTTCTTGCATAACTGTTTAGACATACGGCGAATCTTGCTGACATTTTTAGTAGCTAAGCTTACAACAATTATACGTATGCTGTAACAATTTCGTTGAAATTGGTTAAGCACTTTAGGAGATAGTGATGCTTTAATGACGTCATGTTGGTGGAAAAACGATAAATGTTTGCAAAATCGTACAAAACAGAGTTTTGAAGTAAATTGTAAAAGCAACTCAGTATAGATAGAAAACCGCATTATCTTTAAAATGTCAATCTCGGATTCCCAAAATTGTGTGTTTTGGACCTCTAAAATAAAATAAAACATTTTTTTTAATCACCGCAAAGTAAATTTTTTCAAAGATGTTAAACGGAATATATGTGAGAAAACCGAGTATTGACAATACCCAACGAAATTTCAAAGCAATATCTCCATTTTTGACTGAGTGATGGCTCCGTAATTATAAGAAACTCACGACTTCATTTTTTGAATAACTGTTTTTTACTTTGTTAACCAGATACGAACAAATAACTACCTTTTCTGTATTTGAGACAAAACTGGTCTAGGAACATGCCTTTTTATTTACATTTATCAGTTTCTCATTTTGAGGTTTTCTGGCAGAGCAAAATCGCTATTCTGGACGTGGTCAATCCGAGGTCATTCACTTGACCTGGACGTTCACCCGTTGACCCGAAACCTAACAATTGCATACCGGTGGATTCCAAACATGACAGGCAACATGTTAGCTCTTACCGCGTTGCTCTATGTTGCTGTTTGGAAGTTAACAGTTTTTTAGGACCCCCCCCCCCCCCCCCCCCCCGTAGGGCGAAGGTGAAAAAAGCTCCCGTAGGGCGAGGGTTGTCTTAAAAATATGTTTTTTGTATTGCATAATGTTTTTCGTCCAGGCCATTAAGATATCAGTAAGGCGTCGTAGCTGGCGATGAACGAGCGATCGCGAAGGACATGCATGTTGAATTTCAACTCGATCGGGCAAGTAGTTTCTGAGATACAAAAAAAGGTGCGCACGTGCAGAGGCACCCCACCACGTCTTAACTCTCCAGCCGAGCGGACGGCCCAGCCTCTCGAACCTACCGCAGGCTCTACAAAGGCAGCGTCTGAGAGGTTCCTAACCACACACCAAATTTGAACACAATCAGTTCAGCCGTTCCTGACATTACATAATAGGGGTGTGCACGTGCGCACGTGCAGTCACCCCACCCCTGACTTGTGGGAAAGTGGCTGCTGATAGGTCCCTAACCACACACCAAATTTAAACACAATCGTCTCAGCCGTTCCTGAGATACATAATAGGGGTGTGCATGTGCGCACGTGCAGACGCACCCCAACCCTGACTTGTGGAAAAGTTGCGGCTGAGTGGTCCCTAACCACACACCAAATTTGCACACAATCTGCCCAGCCGTTGCGGATTTTTTGTTGTTGCGAGAAAACACTTTTCAACACCCCTCACGCGGCACGCGCCACGCGCAGTGTAGTCACCCACGTGAGTCGGCACTGGTCTCAAACAGAGTAGGTTGGATGGAGCTGCTAAGCAAAGAAGCCCGCTTGTCAATCGGACGTGCGTGATCGGACGGACGTGCTCGTGGTCCTCAAAGTACCTGAGGCCCAAGTCCAGAAGTTGCAACGAAGGAGCAGCAGCGACTTGCGAGTTTAGTTAACAAACTTAAAACAAATCACGGGCGTAGGAACGGGGGCGGGCCCATGCCCCCACTATTTGATCAGAATTATTGATACCATTTTGTTTGTGTAATAAGGAAAATTTGGGTCAGTAAAAGGTAGATCAAGACGAGAGGAGCTCAACTACCTATGCAAATACATTTTGCATAGGGGGTTGGGGTTCACTCAAGACGAGATCGAAGTTTCACTCCCACACTTTTCATGACGTTCCTAAGATTCTGAAACAAATATGAAATAAGCCGTTCAAGTTACTTAGGTTGTCTCTCAAATCATGTCAGAACACAAGCCAATTTACGGCCGATTTCAGGCGTTTGAGAGTGCTCCTTTGATCTCCATTGAATCCGACGGTGCTAAAATCTTAACTCTTTAGTTCGGAAATTATATCAAAGACTTTGCTTTCAATCATAGCTCTACTATATACAGACTACAGTCACAGTTCTCTATGCAAAGAAACCCGGCAGCTTTTAACAAAGTCACACCTGGCGCCATCTAGTGGCTGGGCTGACACCTCGCGGCAGCATTCGAATCTGAGCCATTCGAGCAGATCGTCAACTTACTAGACAAATTTACATTTGACCCGGCCCGACCCGACCCGACCCGGTCATACAGACGCTTTTCGGAAGCTAATAACTTTGCAACCACTGCTCCGATTGAGATTGGGTTTTCACCATTGGATAGGTCCATCAAATCAATTTTGTTTTTGGTATAGTGCGTTCTGATAGAGATGGTACCACAGCGCGTGGCAGTTTGCACATGCGAACGTCGAAATGAACAGAAAGCCTTGCAAAATGATTATTGATCAAAAATGGCTGTATTATTCTAAGCATTCATTTATACGCTGAAGCATGCAGCGTTCAGGACGTACTCCCTTTTGGCGGATTTGAGAAAGTAGATCATGAACAATTTAATATAACTTAATTTTTATGTTGGCATGCATTGAGGCATGACAATTTTTCTGAAGGACTAAAAGGACTGTGTTACTACCACGTGTGCTCCCTTACCGTTTCATATTTGAAACCTGTTTTAGCTTTACTAGAGCGTGCTTGCTCGGTCATCGCCCAACAAGGCGTTTTACTGGTCTAAAGAACACCGCGGTTCGATGGAAACATCGTCATACGGTTGCAGGGGATTCAAAAGTTGCCGCTTTAACCCTATTCCCTGCGGGCGGCCATAATTACGTTAACCTGCGGGGGGCAGATTCTGCCCCCCATCGATATTGAGAACCACTTGGTCGATTTTGATGGGGAAAACGCCATTCGATTCGTCATGACAAGATCTCTTTTTGGACCCCGAAATTTTTGTTTTGTTCAAAAATGGGGGCCAGGGGGCAAAAATTCCGAAACTTTTGGGTGTTTTTTGAAAGGTCATTGCGGCCATGTGGCTCGACCGATTTTCATCCCCCAAACGTTATTGAACTTCAAATGTACTGGTCTTTAATATATCAAAAGACAATAAACAAAATACAAATAATAGGCGTATTCAGGGTATGTAAAATGGGGGATTTTCTGGGGAAAAAAATATGTGCTGTTCGTGATTGTTTGGGACGGCATGAACGTCACATGTGGGCATTATATGCTGTAATTTGTTAAATTTGATATATTGCGCATAGGCGGATTCAGGAAAGAACATGGGGGCACCATGCGCGTAACTTTTTTATCATCTTACTAATTTGAAGTTGGACCTAATTTGAGGGTAGGTATCGCCTTCCATTTTTTTTATATCCTGAGTGCACCTCTGCCCCAAAAATATGTACCATCCCAGTATCTATGATGCCTATTGCATTGCAATTGTTTCTTACGCATTTATTGCACTGCAAACCACGAAAGAAGTATGCGCCGCAAAACCTCATTCGTAACACCCTGCCCAAAACAGGAACTTGGCACCGCCTCTGCTGGACCGATTTTTTCAAAATTTTGTCACAACACGCGCCATTCATTTTTTAGAAACTTCACAAAGTTTCAGGACGCTAGGCCTAACGGTTTAGAAGCAGCAAGTGCAAAACCACCGGGAGGGGCTTTGAGCAAAACCACCGGAATCTGCCCCCGCAGGGAATAGGGTTAAGCGGCCGCCAACGGTCTGCCCGCCGCCGACGCTAGAAGACTGCGGTACGATAATAAAATATCATAATATGGATAATAGATGATAGTTTTCAAACAAAAATATAGCCAAATCGATAGATCAACATGTTTTCTTGTTTGTGAACTTGTATTTACGTCGCTACGACTCCTAGGAGCCGAATAATGGCTTTGAGGCCCAAAAACATCCGGGCCTCACCGCATATGAATATGTGTCGTGGACCTTTGTGTCAAAAGCCCTGGACTGTTATAATTTTGGGTCGTATTATAAGTACCTGGTAAACCTGTTATACTTAGACAATTTGTTTTTCCTCAAGAATACTACTAGACGGATTCTCTGCAGACAAAATGTATATGAAACGCGGCATTAGGCAAGGTGACCCTGCATCTGGGTATCTTTACAATTTAGTAGTCGAGCCGCTTGCTAATCAAATAATGCAGTCGACTGTAATGCGTGGCATCGTTGTTTCCCACGAGCATGAAATCCGACTGTTTCAATACGCAGATGACTTAATTGTTTTTCTTGATTGCCAATCCGAGTCAATTAACGGAGCCATCGGTGAAATACAAACGTTCACATCAATGTCGGGCCTAAAAATTAACATTGATAAAACCAAATGCTTACCAATAGGAACGAACAATGACAATCCGCCGCTTAATTCACCCGGAATAGAATATGTTACACTGGTATTTTAATCGGTCTTAGTCATAACTCATATCAAACATAGTTTACCTCAAACGACGATTACTACTCTAGTCTAGGCTCTAGTCATTTCACTCATCCGTTACTGTATCAGTGTCTACGGACCATGAAACGCTACCCAAAGCGCACGTATCCAGAAGGTGCTTAACTTTGCAGCACGTGTAATTTCGGGGCGCCGAAAATTTGACCATGTCAGCGATGTAATACGAGACCTTGAGTGGCTTACTGCCGACAACCTGCACAAATTACATGCACTAACCCTTCTAAAACGCGTCCTGGTCACTTCGCAGCCAGAGTCGCTATATAGCAATCTTAAATATAGACGTCTTGTGCACCAACGCGATACACGACAAGATGACATGATTCACGTTCCAGCCATCAGATCGAAATCTGGAAGGAGGCGATTTCTTTACTCAGCCGTGACAGCTTTTAACATGTTACCACAGCACTTACGGGATTCGAACCTACCGCAGCTCAAGAAGGAGCTGCGTAAGCATGTACTGCAGCGGCAAATGGCTGACCGATAGCGGCGCCTGCTTCTTGACGACACTTACGTGAGAGTGTGTATGTGTGTGGACGTGTGGATGTGTGTCGGAGTGTATGTGAACGTTTGACCTACATTTCTTTACCTTTTTGACACTGGTTCTGTAATAGCCACACCTGAGTGGAATGAGCCTATGACGACTGACGTTCAATAAATAAATAAATAAATAAATGTTAAAGAAATGAAAATATTAGGCATCACTTTCAATAGCAACAACACTGATATTACCACGGTTAACATATTAAACAAACTCCCAAATATCGAAGAAGAAGTACTTCAATGGAAACGAAGGCACCTCACCCTTATAGGTAAAATAACAGTGATTAAAGCTTTACTGTTGTCTAAGCTAGTGCATATTTTTATAACATTACCAAATCCACCCATGAATATAATTGCACAGATCGAGACACTTTTTTATGAATTCCTGTGGAATGAGAAAAAAGATCGCATAAAAAGAACCAAACTGATTCAAGGACAGGGCATTGATGGTTTAAATATGATACATTTACATGGGTTCATCAAAAGCATGAAGATATCATGGATAGAAAGACTATAAAAACAGACCATGTTTGGTTGTCCATAGCACAGCAAAATATTCCTTTAATTGAAGACCTTCGAATATACGGTCCGAGTAAACTGAAATCCATCAGAAATAATATACATAATCCTTTCTGGAGGGACGTCATAGAAGCATGGACAGAATTTTGTAAACTATATAAACCTAACAGCGATCAAGTAATAACAGAAAAACTTTGGTTTACTGATGTATCAAATTTAGGAACAGTATTATAAAAAGCTGGGATATGATAGGAATACGATACATTGCTGACATAACCACAGGAACTTTTTATTCAAGGAATGAAATCGAAACTATATATAATGGAAGAATGACATTTCTTTGCCATGCATCACTTCTAAGAAGCTTGCCAAGTATAGTAAAAACGTCAAATTATAAATTATAGATCTCATATCCGCTCATGCCATATAAGGTCAGTCTAACGAATGGGAGCTCCAAATTGTCGCGACTAGCTTTTCAAGAATTTCAAGACCAAATCATAGAAGGGCACAAGCAAAGCTAGAACAGAGATGGATTCGCGACATTGACTGCCTCCATTTGGATAGCATGTATGACATGTGTTTAGTGACAAAAAACACATACATACAAACGTTTCATTTTCGTTTCATTTCCAGAATAATTCCAACAACGATTTTTTTGCACACAATTGGTATATCTGAGAACAACGTATGCACTTTCTGTTCTTCTTCCATCGAAACACTATACCACCTCTTCTGGGACTGTAACCGTATAAAGCTCTTTGTAACAGATATAGAGCAAAACCTTACCAATATGTTAAATATAGCTTACAACGTTGCAAAGAAAACTTGTTTTTTTTCCAAACTTAGAAGAGTGTACGCAAATATAAATACTCATAACAACAATGGGCAAATTAACGATACATAAAGCACAACATAAAAACATACAATTGTCGTTTAATCATTTCCTGAACTACTTGAGGCTAGAAGCCGAAAAAGATCTACACTCGGCAAGAATAAAGAACAATATCTAGAAGTTCGATGCGAAATGCGAAATAGGACAGCTGAAGTCCATAACGAGGTCAAATATTTAAGAAAATCTAGCCAAACTCTGAAATCTTGTTGAGTGGGTGAGTGTGGGCGCGCGCACTTTCACACGCATACACATTACACAATGACACAACATAGCAATGCACAAGTATACTAACACACGCACACGCACACGCACACACGCACACGCACACGCACACGCACACGCACACGCACACGCACACGCACACGCACACGCACACGCACACGCACACGCACACGCACACGCACACGCACAGATTAGAGCAGAAATGGGGTGGGCTGAAGCAAATGTTAGAATTAAAATGTGTCATGTGTCGAAATATGATCCATATGATTGATGACGGAATGATCGATGATGTATGATTGACTGAACGATTGAATATGCAATAAACTGCCGGTGGAAACCGAAAAAAAACATCCGTGCCCCAGATGGCTACCATTGGTCGGCACGGCACGGCACCGTCGGCTGAGAGGCGTTCGCCCGCTGGTGCCTCAGTAGCTGGGCTGAACGGGCGAAGGCGGCAGGCCGGCCGGGCCTCAGTCGGCTCGTAGTGGTTTGCTGTAGCAAGTAAAGTAGTGCTGTAGTGTTGCAAGTAAACGTACTGGCGGGTGGATGGAAGAGCCGGGAGAATTTCGGTGATATGCCATAATCAAATGCACTGCGATGTGCAGAATGGGAATCACTCACACATCTTGTTTTCTATGGCAACCAATACATATTTCAAAGCACATTCTTCCTAAATAATAGGTGAGGTCCAGCCTCAGTTGCCTCATATGACGAGTCGCCACTAGCGGTTGCAGAGATATGGGCTCAAAAGGGTCATCACGGCCAGGGTCGGGTCGGGTCGGGACGGGCCGCTCATATTCAGATTTGTTTCCCTTACATCACGGAAGGGCGAGCGAGCGCTTCGCGCTCGCTCGTAATAAGTATTTTATGAACCTTCAAGATTGACACAATATATCGCACAGCCATGTCGCTCAACACTCCCCCACCCTCCTGCTGTTAGTCGGCACCGCGTCGCGTGTGCCGCTGTAACTGGCGCGTGACACAGGAGCGCAGCTCAACACTCCCCCACCCTCCTGCTGTTAGTCGGCACTGCGTCGCGTGTGCCGCTGTAACTGGCGCGGGACACAGGAGCGCAGCTCAACACTCCCCCACCCTCCTGCTGTTAGTCGGCACTGCGCCATGTGTGCCGCTGTAACTGGCGCGGGACACAGGAGCGCAGCTCAACACTCCCCCACCCTCCTGCTGTTAGTCGGCACTGCGTCATGTGTGCCGCTGTAACTGGCGCGGGACACAGGAGCGCAGCTCAACAGTCCCCCACCCTCCTGCTGTTAGTCGGCACTGCGTCGCGTGTGCCGCTGTAACTAGCGCGGGACACAGGAGCGCAGCTCAACACTCCCCCACCCTCCTGCTGTTAGTCGGCACTGCGTCGCGTGTGCCGCTGTAACTGGCGCGGGACAGGAGCGCAGCGACCTGCCGAGTCGGTCTATCACGTCTCAGGCGTCCGGCCACTGACCCCGCTGACCCCCTCCCTCTGATCCGGCTCAGCTGAATCACGCCAGGACCGGAATGTTGACGTCCCATGCTAATCAGGGAGCTCTCCGGTGTGCAAACGCAGCCGCCGCGCCACAGCCGCCGCTGCGCGCAGCAGTCGCCGCAGCGAGGGACCGGTTCTGCAGGACCGCGCAGCCGGCCTTCCCGCCGCCGGGTGACGTCAGAGGGTCTGATCTGCCGTCTGTGGTATTCACCGCCAGCTGTCAATATCGCGGGTGATAAAGCATGTGTATGACGTGATTTGGAATGTAATTTTGCAATAAGCGAGCACCTAAAGAAAAACAACGAATATCTGGTAAATAAGATATGACTGGGAAAATAAATCTAACCGAACCTAAACTAACCAAACCTGACCTAACCTGATCTTTGCTTGCCACATATATGCTCAATGCTGTTTTGCGGTCTCTGCTTATATGCAAGTATACATGCTTCAAGCCTGCTTATATGCAAGTATACATGCTTCAAGCCTACTTATTGCAAGTTAACATGCATGGTACAAAGCATTCAAAGCCGCGAAGAATCGCCGGACAATAGCTTATATAGCTTATATGGCTTATAGCTTGTATGGCTTTGCATTCGTTTGGTTTGATTGCTTTGGATCGGTCAGTTATTACGAGCGAGCGTGAAGCGCTCGCTCGTCCTTCCGTGGTATATGGGAAAAATCTGAATATGAGCGGCCCGGCCCGGCCCGACCCAACCCATGGCGACGCTATTGAGAAGCTTATATCTCAACAACCGCAAGTCCGATTGACAAGCGGACTTCTTTGCCGAGTAGCCCTATTGACACTACCCTGTTTGAGACCAGTGTCGACTCACATGGGTGACTACCACTGCGCGTGGCTCGTGCCGCGTGAGGGGTGTTGAGAAGTGTTTTATCGTAAAAATTCTGCAACGGCTCAACCGCCGCCTTCCCACAAGTCAGGGGTGGGGTGCCTCTGCACGTACGCACGTGCACACCCCTATTCTATATCTCAGGAACGGCTGAGCCTATTGTGTTCAAATTTGGTGTGTGGTTATGGACCTCTCATCCGCCACTTTCCCACAAGTCAGGGGTGGGGTGTCTGTGCACGTGGGCACGTACGCATCCCTTTTTGTAACTGAGAAACTACTTGCCCGATCGAGTTGAAATTCGCCATACATTTATTTTGCGCTCGCTTGTTCATCGCCAACTATGGCGCCTTACTGGTTTGCATAACCATGGCATACCATGGTATACATGGGAGCCTCTACTGATCGCAAGTTTACATTCGCTAACACGCATGGGTATGTGTATGCGAATTGTGCATGTAGTTTACCTACGTGGAGGGCCGGTTTTTGAGAGTCAATTCGTTTGTCGCTCATTGCACATGGCCGGATCGACGAAAGGGATTAAAGGAAAATATTAACTTTTGATTTATTTGTCTGCATTGTCTTATGCAGCATGTATGGATTACATTGATCGAGTCTCCATTTAAAGGTGAAATAACAACTTTTTTATATTTCGAAAATCAAATTTTGGAGAGAAAAACAGGTACATATACTTCTTTCGGAGTTCATGATCGGTGTTTTTCCTCCACTATTGGGAACGCGACATACGATGCTTTTGTTTCAATTTGCTGAACGTTGAAAAGTGACAATAACTTAATCATTTCTACGAAATACCAAGTCCAAAGTTAGCAAATAATTAAGTGATGTCAACATTTTGTGCGTTGTTATATTAAAATGCTACAAACAAACTGCATGCACCAGGAATGGGGATGTCGAAAAAAGATTGTTTCTACGAAATGCCAAGGGATTACCATGGTTATACATGAGCCCAAAGTGAATAAACTTTGCAAACACTTTTTATGAATTTTAAAAAAAAATATGTTTGAGCTATTCCACATCGCTAGTAATGTTAGACAAGGCGGGCGCGAAGCGCCCGTGAGGTTTCTCGTCAACTTACTAGACAAATTTACATTTGACCCGACCCGGCAATACAGACGCTTTTCAGAAGCTAATAACTTTGCAACCACTGTTCTGATTGAGATTGGGTCTTCACCATTGAATAGGTCCATCAAATCAATTTTGTTTTTGGTATGGTGCGTTCTGATAGAGGTGGTACCACAGCGCGTGGCAGTTGGCAAACGCGAACGTCGAAATGAACAAAAAACATTGCTAAAATGTTTCTTGATAAAAAATGGTTGTATTATTATAAGCATTGATTTATACGCTGAAGCATGCAGCGCTCAGGACGCACTCCTTTTTGGCGGATTTAGAAAGGAGATCATGAACAATTTAATACCAGTAAAACGCCTTTTTGGGCGATGACCGAGCGAGCGCGCACTGGTAAAGCTAAAACAGGTTTGAAATATGAAACGGTAAGGGAGCACACGTGGTAGTAACACTCATTTGAGTCCTTCATAAAAATTGCCAGGCCGCAATGCATGCCAACATAAAAATTAAGTTGTATTAAATTGTTCATGATCTCCTTTCCAAATCTGCCAAAAGGGAGTGCATCCTGATCGTTGCATGTTTCAGCGTATAAATCAATGCTTAGAATAATACAGCTATTGTTTTATCAAGAATCATTTTAGCAAGGTTTTTTGTTCATTTCGGTGTTCGCGTTTGCCAACTGCCACGCGCTGTGGCACCACCTCTATCACAACGCACCATACCCAAAACAAAATTGATTTGATGGACCTATCCAAGGCCATAGATACTAGGTACCACCGTCCGGCAATTTTAGCTAAGCGTGACGTCATAGAGGTTCGTATACGAATTATGGTAAAAATGAAATCGATTGCACGTGATTCAACTTAACCATGTCCTCCAGGTGCAAATAAGCACGCCTTTCCAACTTGCTGTGATACGAACACGCACATCAACACATTTAATTCAGTTCAGGGGAATATAGTAAAACTAATACATATTTACACATGGGGATGATAACTATGATGATGATGATAATGATGATGATGTGTTGATTCATATTTAAGGGTCAACAAAAAACCATACGATGGTAGATATATATTAATCACGTATTTGATCAGAGACAAGCTCTTAATATCAAGATCGCTTATGCATGCGAGGGGTGAAACCAAGGAGTGGGCCATCGGAGCTTTGCCCCCAAAACGACTGAAATCGGCTGGAAGTCTAGCAAAAGTCGCGTTCATGGTTTTAGTCTAAATACCAGCAGTTTGGGGAGGAGTCTTAAGAGCTCTTCGTACTCTTCGCATACTTCTAAAATTATTTATTGTTGTTTTTTATTAAGTCCCCGAGTCTATCTTTATATTCCTGTTCTGCTTCTCTGCAGGACCGCTTTACAACTGAACGAGCTTCTCTATACATTGTCCATGAACGGGGAGTATTCTCCTTCCTTGCTTTTATGTGCAGCTCTCACTGTTTATTTTCCAATCTCTTAATGTGTACATTATACCATGGTGGATCACCATTAACTTTAATAGACTTTACAGGCACATATTCTTGAGCTGCTAAAACGTTTTTCTTCAAACTTAGCCAATTGTCGTTTACAGACCTATAAGTAAATGCCGTCCTAAACTTTAAATACTCATATAGAAAATGTTTGATAATATCGAAGTTGGCTTTTCTATACAGTCTTATCATTCGCTTAACTTGTGGGCGTTTTAGCTTACAACAAACCGTAAGAATAACTGCTTGATGGTCACTGATACCATCGCATATGCCTACACCTTTGACCAGTTCTGGCCCATTAGTTATAAGAATATCGAATATAATTTGGGTGTTTTCAGTGCATCTGGTAGGGGGTTTTCACAACTTTCTCTAATCAAGACTGGTTATTAACCCCCGCCCTAGGAGAGGGGGGGGGGGGCCTGACAGGCCCCTCCCCCCTGAGGTTTTTATTGAATAACTTCTGACACATGGGGTGCATCTTGCTGAAATTTTTGGTAGCAGGGTTTACAACAATTATACGTAGGCTGTATAAATTTATTTGAAATTGGTGAAGTATTTTGGGAGATAATAATGTTTTGATGACGTCATGTTGGTAAAAAAATGATTTTTTTTTTTAAATCGTAGAAAACAGAGTTGTAGGGCAAATTGCAAACTCAATTCACCGAAGATACAAAATGTCATTTTCTTTCAAATGGCAATCTCAGATTTTCCAAATTTGGGGTTTTTGACCCCTAAAATAAAAATAAAAATGTGTTTGGGAAAAATCCCCACAAAAACAAAATTTTAAAAGATATTAGAAAAATCGGAATATATGTGAGAAAATTCAGTATGGACAATACTCATACCAAATTTCAAAGCAATATCTCCATTATTGACTGAGTGATGGCTTCCTAAGCGTAAGAAACTGATGACGTCATTTTTTCAAATAACTTTTTTTGACATTTTTGGACAAGATACGAACAAGCAATTACTTTTTTGTATTCCTGAGCCAAAACTGGTCTAAGAACATGCCTTTTTATTTACATTTATCAATTTCTAATTATGAGGTTTTCTGAAGAGCAAAATCGCTGTTCTGGACATGGTAAATCCGAGGTCATTCACTTGACCTGGAAGGTCACCCGTTGATCTGAAACCTAAAAATCGCATACTGTTAGATTCCTCTCATTACAGGCAACATTCTGGTTCTTACCGCATTGCTCTAAGTTGCTTGGTTTGGAAGTTAACAGGGGGCCCTGTCAGGCCCCCCGTAGGGCGAAGGTGAAAAAAGCTCCCGTAGGGCGAGGGTTAATTCAACACTGATTGAATCGATTGGAATCGTTCAATCAAAATTCCTTGAATCAAACAATAATTGATTCACTACCAGATCTTTTGATTCATGAATCGTGATTGAATCAAACCCCGCATCAAATCAAAGCTGATTGAATCAAAATATTTAACGATTCTTAACGATTTAAGTACACTGGTAAATTGTGCAAATACATACAGTCCCAGTGGCTACATTCATTTATACTGAAATAGTATTGTTGTAACAATGTTTTAATGATCATATATATGTATGTTTCCATTTTTATTCATTTGACATAAATTCACCACATATAGTTAAATGTTGAATAAAACGTGAATCGATTGAAATATTTGTTTCGATTCTTTGAATCGGAAAGAATCAATTCTCAAAATTGTATCCGTGAATCGAACGGTGATTGAATCATTCAGATTCGAAAATGAATCATGATTGAATCGTTCCAAAAACGTTGAATCAATAACCAGTCTGCTCTAATCCAAGGGTGTTTAATACCTCTATCAGTTTGTTTGATTTGTATCGACTCCTACCGCCAGGCTTGTGACAGACATCGTTCCAATCAATGTCTGGAAGATTTAAATCACCTCCTATTATAAGCCTCATGCTTGGTCTAGCTTCATTATACTTTCCTGCTAGTATTTCAAGAAAATGTGTCAGAGCTTCGTCATTATCACCAGGTCCATAGAAGACCCCTATAAGGTATACTTGTTTGCTATTATCTACTATCCTGCACCACAAGGCTTCTGAGACGTTACTGGGAGTATCCTCTATGTAGCTGGGAATATTTCCCTTAACACTTATGAATACTCCCCCTCCAGTCCTATCTGTTCTGTCTTTTCTATATGTCACATAATCTTTAGGGAAGACTTCACAAGAGTCAATATCCTCAGCTAGCCAGGATTCTGTACCCAGTACTATATCAGGGTTGTGCTCCCGGACAAATACTCCAAATTCTCGAATCCTATCAGCAGACCTAATGCTACGACAATTAATGAGCGACACTTTAAGCTGCTCAAAATATCCACATTTACAGCTGTCACATACATTGTGCTTATCAGCGTCAACACTACCATGTTTGTATACAGCCTGATACTGAAGTGCCACCTCTTCTTCCACTCGTGCATCTACGTCTAACGTGCTGAGAAACCCTCCACGGTTTCAGACATTTCGAGGACGGCTTGTCCTGCCCCAAGACTGTTAAGATGAACACCATCTTTCCCTAGACCATCTTATGGTCATGTGTTGAGTCCCTCCCCGATATCTATATAAATCAACCCGCTGTGTTCCTTACAATAGGCCTTAAGTCGATTATTTACACTAGTTGCCCGGCTAAAGATGAACCCTTTGCGGTCTTTTCTCGCGACTATGCTGCACACGCATGTTTTCGTCACTCCTGGAAGAGTTTGAGCCAGTTGAGCTGCACTAAGTACTTTAGAGACTACGATCTCCGACCCTTGATTTACCACATCATTTGTTCCGATATGGAGAACAACCTGCTTGGCCCTGCTCTCTTTTACAACGGCAGACAGCTGCTTATTCAGATGACTTGTAGTCCCACCCGGTATACAATGGAATCTTACTTTGCCGTCCTTGCCTGTTGTCGTTTGTTTGGTAGACTCCTGGATGATCCTGACGTTCGAGTCACTGATGACTAAAATTCCATCGTGTGAAGGGCTTGGCAGGGTTCTGGATGTCGGACCAGTTTCCGGTGACGCATCGCGCTGGTCGGGCGGGGACTTGTCACATATCCTCACATCTTCCTCCCGTGATGAGTCCCATTTCTGTCCGCTCCGTCCGTTGTCCGCTCCTGAAATGTGTGCTTGGAGCATGCGTTGCAAATTTTGTAAGTCTGCTGCCAGTACATCCATTTTAAGTTGTGACAGACGTATCCCCTCCATTATATCCATCAGTGAGACACCAATCAAAGATGGGCCAGGCATTGACTCACCTTCTTCCGGGTGTCTCATGTCATTGAGCCCACTAGCTGTCTGTAAGGTCTCCTTCACCGTCTTCACTTGCAACATGTCAAGACCAGGCTGTCCCAGTTTTGAGTTTGAACAGGAACGGGTGGTGGCAGGCCCCGGGTTTCGCTCCACACCCGCCATTACCAGTAATGTAACAATGAGTAGCAAGCCAAGTACATTCCTCCCTGCATAGGAATGACACGTACGTTTGTTCAGTAGTGTTACTCTTCGGCCGTCATACTTGTATTGCTGGAACATTATGAGCAAATTGAAGGTTCTCCTGATTCTTATAACTCTTACTAGGTATACTTGTTAGGTCTATGAGCATTCATGTTCTTGTTCCAGCCTAGGGTGATCTTGGAGCTACGGATTTTAAAACTCCGTAGCTCCAAGATCACCCTTTACTTTGTATCCGTAGCTGCCCCTCCAAGATTTTAAAACTTGGTAGGGGCAGCTACGTGATTTAAAACTCAACAAACTTATTAACCCTACCCACTAAGGTTTTCGAGGAAGACATCGTGCAGCCGAGCGCTGCGCGCGAGCCGTGTTTTGTCACAGGTGTTTTGGGCAATCAATCATCGTTATTCGTATGTCATCCGCAAACACGGCTTTTCAATGACAAGTGAACATTTTACATTGTTATCGACAGTTACACTATTAAAACAAATCACATACAAATTTGTCGACACAAAGGCGTTAAAAGCACACGACAGTCGTTCTCGAAGAGTTAGTGATCTGCTGTCAGCCACTCCCTCATTCCACGTACTGAAAAAGGGAAACACCGTCACTGCTCAGCGTCTCGCACTTCGCCACGGGCCTCGTTCATTTGGCCGTTGACCGAAATTTGAACGATCGACGGGGCTGTGCTCGGTACGACTCGAGGCATGTGCAGCAGCCCCGCTTGCAGTAACCCTCGGGTTTCTCTGGTGGACACATTCTCGCGTTACGACATGCAAATCTCTCAGACAGATCGGGTGCATATTATCATACAGCATGACTATTTACCTCATCACCAGGTCTCCGCTCGGCAACAAAGTTCGTACACTTTCGG